>JBCHJU010209801.1:0-15591 GCA_039654505.1 Plocamopherus imperialis
AAAAGAAAAGAAAAAAAAAAAAAAAAAAAAAAAAAAAAAAGAAAAGTAGGACCTTAAACTCAAACAAAACTCAAAACATAGCTATCCCAATCCCAGCCCCTCACTTCCCCAAAAAGCAAAAGCTAAAAAAGAAAAAGAAAAGAAACAAAACACAACTTAAGCTGTTGATGACTACACAACAAGGGCAATTCAATTCGCCTTTACTTTTTTATGTTTAGGCTTAGCACCACCACTGCTACCACCACCACCAGTGCCCCCTCTGTTAGCTTTCACGTTCTGAGGGTAGTTCTTAGTGTAAGCAGAGCTGAAAATGCCATCCAGCATTATGACAAAGGGAAATATGAGATAAGGCAGATAAAAGGCAGACAGGTTGAGGCGCTCCTTAAAGTCTCTGGGCCCTGGGATCTTGTCTTTGGAGAAGTCGTAGAGAAATATATGAGCCAAGATTGGGATCATGGTGGTGGTTACGTGAGCTCCATAGACGATTGCCGGAAAACGAAGCCACTTGGATTTGTTGGCACCTGTTGAAAAAGGTAAATGAAACATGTATACAGTATATATAATACAAATTATATATAGGGAGAGAATAATCAATCAATGGTTGAGACTGAGAAGGTTACTCCAAATTTTAAAAAATGGCTTATTCATATTCATTTTACAGAACACTTTCGCAGCCAAAGCTATACCCATGTACACTTGGGCCAAATAAAGCAACAGAGGCAGGGGTAAAATACATTGTATTTCAAGCTAAATGTAAAGTAAAGGAAAAAAACACAGGTGTCACTCGGTGGTTTCAAACCCTTGACCTGTCAGTCCATAGTCTGACACTCCACCACTCTACAATAGCACCTTCCCACCCCTTTGTTTTTATATATTATAATACATTATAGTATAAATACATTACTATACACCAAGCCAAGCACATGTGTGTAAGTTAGTTGCTGTACTCCTCTTGGCCTTTTTGGAAATAACATTTTCATGTCAACCTCCATCAGTGCAGAACAAACTAATTTTATTTTTTATGATTAATAATCAGAACCACTGTACAATCCATGATCATTCTCCACCCCGCCCTCTTCATCAAGGTTCATCAGCTTCTCTACTCCATGAGCACTCCACTTCAAGCTCTGGCGGCACAAGGCAAAGATTTATCTCGCTCATTCTTACTTACAACACTGGTTCCATTGGGTCCTTGAAAGTCAAATGCTTGACCATTACGAAAGGGTGGGTAGGGCAAATGGCAGGTCTCCCTTAAAATAAGTTAAAGTAAGAAGTGGGCTGGTGGTGGTCAGAATCCGTGGAATATTCAACATACAGTCAACTCCACTTAACTCGATGTTGGTGGGGGCGAGAAAAAAGATCAAGATATCCGTTGTTCAAGTTATCCGTTGATAGATGTTATACTACAGTGGAGGTCTGTTCCAAAGAAAAAGGTCAAGTTACCCGAAAATCAAGTTAAGTGACATCGAGTTAAGTGGAGTTGACTGTAGCATACCCGGTACTTGACAGTACTTAAATAAAACTCTTTGACTACAATTTTTTCATAAAATATATGTATGATATAAGGTCACTTTGTAGTCAAAGAATCAAATAATGCTCATTCTGATTACATTGGTTGTGCTCAGGCCAATACATGGGTAAATTGTAGTCTAAGAATCAAATTGCGGTCATGCTGATATATATCGACACTTTGTAATCAGAGGGTCAATCGATCTCACCTTTGAAATATCCATAGGTGGCCACAAAGAAAAAAGGAAATTGAAGGAGCAATTCACAGGCAATGAAGGACTGAAA
This sequence comes from Plocamopherus imperialis, assembly GCA_039654505.1. NCBI lineage: Eukaryota > Metazoa > Mollusca > Gastropoda > Nudibranchia > Polyceridae > Plocamopherus > Plocamopherus imperialis. Next base: position 1,795 of record JBCHJU010209801.1, read on the forward strand.
CCAGATGGATGGTTGAAGCAACTGGTTATCTCGGAAAGTCTTGCAGTACCATTCTTTCAACTCCACCAGCTGGAAAAAAAAAATATCAAGAAACTTGGAACTGCCAACAAGAATTTACTTCGAGCGATCTGATTTCTCAATAGTCTACTGTAAATATATGTACAGTGCAACCTCTGGATAACGACATCGCCCGGGATCAGACATTATAATGTCTCTATCCAAAGCTGTCGCTATTCCGAGGTTTTCAAGATAGCGGAAAAAAGGGGAGTGGTAAGACTTCTGTGCAAATAACGATGCGATGTGCAGACTAGTGCCTGTCATACATGTCCCACTTAGAATGAGTCATTGTTTTGATAATAATGATTGACAGTGCTGAACACCACTTTTCCAGTCACAATCACCTTTGAATGTGTCGTTGTTTTGATAATTAACAGTGCTCAAAGCCACTTTTCCCCTGTCCCAACCTTCTTTGAATATGTCACTGTTTAGATGACAAACATTGCTTGATCACCACTTTCCCTCAGTAGTGCATATATATATGTATAATAGTATTATTAGGACTTGTGACCAGTATGAGTTCAGCTGTGTTTAATAGCAATTAATACACATACATATATCGGGTGGCCCCAAAAAAAACGTCTCCAACTTTGAAAGCTCACTATATCATTGCCACTGCTTAATTTGTAGAATGCTTCGGGACACTACGAAATAAATCAATTGTCTACAATGTGTTAAAATTTGAACCTGATTGATTCAATGATTCAAAAGTTATGAGATATCCCGTAGACAGATGTCGCTGTGCACGATATCACGGAAATATTGGGTAGCCCAAATGAAAAAGATAAAACTTCTCCAACTTTGAAAGCTCACTATCAAATTGCCTCCACCTAATTTATTTTGAGCTTTCAAACATTAAGAAATTAGTCAATTCCCTACAATAATTGAAATTTGAGCATGATTAAATCAAGGGTTTTAAAGTTATAAGACATACAGTGGAGGGAGGCCGCATTGCTCAATATGGAAATCGGACGTCGGAAGCCTCATTGAAAAAGTCTAATGACATAAAAATAGGAGAGGATGTTGCGATCATGCTCTGCCACTGATGTTCCTCTATAATTTAGTAAAAATGATATCATACTGGAAAACATAGTACTGAACATTCTCCCTCAAACAAATCTTGTCTGCTAAATTTATTAAGCCGATCTTTGTCAGTCTTGGCTTCACACTTATTCAAGTATCTTAATTCTAGTTGAAGATTAGATCTAGATCCATTTTTATGTTGTCATTTTTAGACTTGATCTATCTAGATCAAGGTTTGCGAATAATAGCATTTTTCTAGAGACGGATAGGCTGTAGGAAAAACAATGCAATCTTTTTTTTTCCTTCTAATCATGGTCAGATGAATGAGCATACAATATAGTGAACTAAGATTTTTTGTGATTTACTTCTTGCTGAATTTTTGTTTTATCAGATGTGGCAACATGGGATCAAAGTGTTACAGATTCATGGCTTAGATGACCAGTGTGTTCACCCTGGTTTGGGAAAGAAATTTCAAAGTTGCATCCCACAAGAGTTTAAAGACAATTTCACACTTATTGAATATCCTGGTGCAGGTCATTTGATAGAACCTCCATACATGCCTGTTTGTAAAGCCAATTATCTCAAAAGAATTGGTAAGTGTACCAATGCATGTATGTAATGATTTTCAAGGCTCAATATTGCTTCTCATAGTGTTCAGTAAGTATTAAAAATATCAGGTTGGTTACTTAAATTATAATATGTTTTAATGTGCATCTTAGACTATAATGACTGGTATCCAAGTCTTTTTTATTGCTGACAATAGAGCTTAAGGTAATAATAGATAATATAGTCTTGTTTACATTCAACCGGGAAGCAGACCCTGAGAGGTGTAAGACAATCACCGATAATTAACATCCCATACAAAATAGCATACATGCAAATGATGTCAACTTCATGTCCACAACAGGGTTCAAAGAGATTACGACCATTTATAAATATGACAGCAAGTTCAGCCTCCTTGTAAACGACAAATAAACAGAATTTACAACCATTATAAAAGGTATGTTGTACCTTTTCCAGCATCAGCGGGAGTCGATGGTCGCTGCAGTTCTGTTGAAGACTTTCTTCCATTCTCCTCTGTTTCTACTCCTTATGACCAGATCATGCATCTTCATCTTTGTGGCATTGGAAAAGTTAGAGATGTAGGTTACAGATGGCCTTCCTTTTTTCCTTCTTCCCTCAATTTTACCTTGGAGGATAGTTGCCATCAGATCTGTTTTTACATGTCTTGTTATGTCTCTGACATATTTACGACATGTTTCAGTTTCCTTTAGTTACAAAAGGTAATATACCTCAAATTGAAGATCCCAAACACCTCCATTTTTCCAACTGCCACATATGGATGTAAAGCTTGGGCAAGAACAAAAATCAACGAAAATAAAATCAATGCATTTAAGATGAAATGTTACTGGAGAATACCCAGAATACCATGGATAGCAAGAGAAACAAACATTAGCATTAAAAAAAGGATAAATCAGTGAGCTTAAGTAAGTAAAATTAATCAAGAAACAAGAGCTGTCTTACTTTGGTCACCTGAAAAGACATGACAGACTAGAAAAGCTATTCTTGGAAGGCATGTTGGAGAGGAAAAAGGAAGAGGAAGACCTGGTAGACGTTGGTCACAAGACGCACCTGACTGGATGAATTCTTCAACAACAGAATATGGAAGATCAGTACAGGACAAGACCTTGTATCGGACAGCTGTGAGGGAGGCTACGTCGAGAAAGGATATGCCTTGACAAGGATGATAAAAACACAGGCCAGGATAAAGTCTGATCTTTGCTGAGTTGTTAACAAAGTACTACAGGGTTATAAAGAACACCACCAAACATTCTCACAAATATAGCCTCTCCTCAAATACAGTAAAACAGGTGTAAAATGGATGCTTGAACCCCCCCCCCCCCCCCCCCCAACAAACTTCAAGATTCATACAGAAAAATGATCTAAGAATGTGAATTGATAGTTATCTCAGTTGCCTACTTAAGTGGCATCGGGCAGAAGGAGGTTGCCATGATAAGTTTCTTAAATTTTGGCCCTGAGCTTTTACATTTTTGTATACAGCAATGGCTTAGGGGAAGAAAGTGTCCCACATTATAATTGAAATACACCTATGCTAGTGTTTTGAGTGATTGATGCTGGACAATGATGCCACACAAATCATAGACCTACAGGATCAATGTAATATCAGGTGTGGTAATGACAGTAACTCTTGCATTTATTTAGATGTAAAGTGTATTTAAACACATGGTTTCATGTGTTCTGGCTTTGTAAAATAAATATTTGTCTGTTAATAATTTGTGTAAACATAAAACATCAGTTTGAGTTAGGGAGAAATGGTGATGTGCAGATGTCAACTTTTTTTACTTTTATACGACGGTTGTGTTACTAGGGCTAGTCATTTTATTGGGAATTAAATGTGTCTGAATTTTATTTTGAGATTAATTTCTGTTAAAAGCCTGTTGGCCTATCTATCAGGTACCCTGTATATAATGAAAATATATTATATCCTTCATCCTCAGGTCATTATTTTTTGTGGGGAGGTGAACCAAAAGCCCATGCAGATGCTCAAGAGGACAGCTGGTCAAAGATTTTGAATTTCTTTGATAAACATTTATGTAGTAATGCCAGAGTGAAGACTTTATCTACTAAAACTCTTTAAATGTATTGTGAAACGGGACAATGACTGACACTGAAAATAATCTATACAGTGGAAACCTCTTACTTTGAATTTCTAGGGCAATGATGACATCTTCAAATTAAGGGACTCTGATTCAAATAATGGAATCTCATTTCATAAATAGTAAAAGACTTGAAGACTTGAATAAACTCCCAGCCAATGTTAAGTATGGTAAAGATACAGACAATTTCAAGCAGAAACTTAAATGTTCAACACTAATATCAAAATACTAAAATAATAAATTATAGGCACGTTGACAAGAATACTCAGCTGTCTGCGTTTGTCAGCTATTATGAAGACTAGAACCAAGACTACTGATACTTATAGAAAAGAAAAGCAGGGTTTGATTCATCACTGTTATATTAATGTTCCTGTTGTAACCGAGGATGTTATAAAGGGACTCAACTGTAGTTTATTATCTAAAATAACACCAAGGAATTGTGCATTCTTTGTAGTTTTTGATTCTATAAGTTTTTTTTTTTATTGGTTATCTCAAGTACATGTACTTGTTTTTTTCTGCGTGAAATTCCATTTTCCAATTTTATTCCCATTGTTGGGGTGGTTTAGGTGGTTTTAGAGTACTTTACAGTCATTAATATTCTTTATTTCTCTGTATAATAGGCTATCCTCTGCAAATAGTCTCATTTTGGTCTCTGGAGTAAGATTTTGATCATGTGTCATTTATATAATATATATACAGTGTTGTTCATGAATAAGTATACACTTCTTCAAAATGATGTATTTCTGAATCCAGGTGACAGATTCTTAATAACTTAACACCATTTGAATGGTATTTTACTTGTCTTTCATTTGATATAATGATGAAGATGATATCTCAAGAAATGAACGTTCCACATATGTTCAACTAAATAACAAAATATTACTGTAGTCCATGGCTCTGCAGCAAAGTGGCTGTTTGGGCAAAGGGGTTGCTTTTGGCACAAAACAACTTTTTGTCTTAAAAGGAGACCTCAAAGTAGCCGGTTGATAGTTGGGAATGTCGACTATGTGTCTGTTTGCTTGTCAAAATGTTCTACCACTCCACACTTTTCTGTTGTAAATAGATGAAAAAGAATGCATAAAATTGATTGAATTGGAGTTATACATTGTCAGTTCCATTTTGCGGCGAATAATGAAAGCCATGACAACAAGAGTGCCTGTACATTGTTCACATATTATATATAAAAACAAGAATGGGTTATCAAGATACTATGCAAGTTTTGAATATTCCGATTTCACACTGAACAATTTTCTCAATTCTAATACTTTAATTGATTGCCTGAATGTGTACCCAAGATTGGTGGCTTTAAGGCTTTAATTGATTACATAAATGTTTAACACAGATCAATGATGCTCAATTGTCTCAGTGTATTTTTATGTATATTGACAGCGTTACTTCATTGCCTACATTCATTTTTACTATTCACTGAATTTTATTAATAGTACTTTTGATTTCATTTTTAGAATTGTTTTAGTTCAACTTCAAGTTTTTCATTATTCTATTTGCTGACTTTATTAAGAAGTATTTTTGTGTTCATTATCAATTATATTTTTGGTGTTATTGCAACCCTTGATTTGTTATCTAATGACTCATGAGAAGTGTTTTTCTTTTCATACTTTTCCTGTGTTTTCTTTTGTCTCATAATCTCAAGTTCCATTGAACCTTTTTCTGACTTTGATTACTCCTTTGACCAAAATTATTTACTATTGAGATAAAGAAGGGCTTGAATGATTACTTTTTGACAACTGTGTCTCTTATGCAGCTACATTTCCAGTCAGTGACTTATTTTGTTGCTTTCCATTTTGCTGCCACTTTTACCTTGGGATGTTGCATGTTGGTAAACAGTGTGATAGCATTAGACAAAGTTTTCCATTTTCCAATCTTTTTCCCATTGTTGAGTGAATTAAGGTCATTTTTGAGTATTTTAAAGCTATTAATATTCTTTATTTCTATGTAAAGAAGGCTATCATCAGCAAATAGTCTCATTTTGGTCCCCGAAGTAAGATTTTGATCAATGTCATTTATATAATGTATTAAAAAGTAGAGCGGTCATCCTAACACATTATACCCTGTGATACTTCTGAAAGAACTGGTTTTGGGTTTTGCTGTTCCTTCAACGTATAAGAAATGATTCAGTCTAATTTTGTAATTTGTCTTGTATGCCATATTGTTTAAATTTATAATAGCCTCTTTATGATCTACTTTGTTGAAGGCCTTTGAGAAACCTAAAAGAATAGCATCTATTTGTCCTTTTCTATTGAAGCAGTTGCTAAAATCATTTATAGTTGTTATTAAATTGGTTTCACAACTTCTCTTTTTCCTTAATCTGTGTTGGATACTATTAATTATATCATATTTTTCTAGATGGTCCTTTATATAAGTATGTATGATATATAATTTACAAGTTACAGATATTGTGGATAAAGTCTACAATTCTCTGCTTTATATTTATCTCCTTTCTTAAAAAGTGGATTGATATTTGCAATATGTGTAGGATCAGTGACTCCATGAGGTTCTCTTGAAGTTTCATGGTGTTAGAGCCGATGGTTTTTATCATGCTATTGGTTTATGTTTATTGGAGCCATCCTTTGGTCTGACAGCATTAGTACCTCTCTGTGTAGGCTTGTAAGGCTGGCTGATTTGTCAAAGAAATCTATGAAAGCAGCCAGGCCACATTGTTTTAGAGTTCAGTATTCTGGTTGATTGGATGTGTGCCAAGCATGTTCTATTTGTTTTGCTTGATGTTGCAATGCTAGACTTGCAATTCTCCTTTCTAGTACAGTAGCTATCACCTAAATCTGTCCCCATGGAAAAATGCCATTTTTCATTCCAAATTATGCCAAAGTTTTGCCCCAAAAATGGCAAATTATGCCCAAATTATGCCAATAAATGCCGCAAATAACCAAACATATGAAAGATACCAATGATATTGACATTTCGTACACATAGAAATGACATAACAATGCCACCTAGTAATAAATAATAGTTAATCATACATGTGAATATAGATTTATATCCTCGATATTACTGCAGTATAACTCGGATATAATGGCACAAACGGGACTCTTGTTTTAGTGCTGTTATATCCGAGTGCCGTTACAACCGAACACTGTTGTAAACTGTACTCAGATGCACTGAGACAGGCGCTCAGGGGCTGCGGGTAATGAGGAAAGGGGACGGAAGAAGAGAAGGGGGGTTCTGGTAAGGTTATACGGGCCAGTATCAGTGTGATGACTGCGCGCAACACACTTGACGGATTTGAGCGGCATTTTTGTTGGCTTCTGAGTGTGGTACTAACAATTTATTATTGTTAATTGCATGTGCTGTTAACAGCTCCGCGTACCTGTAGTGCCGTTATAACCGAAACAAAGCTCAAGGGTGCCGTTATGTCAGAATTCTTTTACTGTCGTTTATCAGAAGAAAAAACGGGGCTTGGGGAAAGTGCCATTATACCCGGAGGTGCCGTTTTACCCTGTGCTGTTATATATGGACTGTACTGTACTATTATTCGACAATAGAGCTGCTTTCTAGTCCACCCTATGACAAGAAAACCGTTCCCTTGGGTGCAACTTTAATGCAGTAATTCTCTAGAAGACATTTCCAATTGTGGAAATGTTGCTGATTTTACTGCAACATTAGAGAGGGGATGTTGGGGTTGCAGTGGAGGAGGGGAGGCATGTGGGGCTCAGGGAAGGATGGATCAGCTTGATGCAGACTGACCTGGAGTCCAAAATTGATGGCCATCCCCCATTCATGTGCGTTGTGTAACAATTATGAACGGGGTTACTTGCTATCTAGAAGGACTAAGTGCTTTTTTACACAAAGGGCGGTAGAATATCCTAGGGGATTATCAGGGTGGATATTTTGGGGCATGATGGCCATCATTATATTGTTTTTGAGATATGGTTTTATTTTCCCTTTAAATCATCTCTCCTTATTGCTACATTTTATTATCTTTATCATAGCATATTTGTATTGCTATTCTTAATGCTTCTTTTCCTCCTTGGCATCCCTTTTTTCCACCCTTAGATGACCCAAGTGGTTAACGTGGTGTAAAGCAATCAATCAAAAAACCATCCCTTTTTCCTGTCTTTTTTCACCCTGAGATGACCCAAGTGGTTAACAGGGTGTAAAGCAATCAATCAATCAATCTATGTGTGTGTGTTTGTGTATATATCTATGTATGCATGTGTGTGTGATGGGTTTGTATGTACATCTGTACATTGCTGGTATTTAGAACATCCAGGTTTTAGATCAAGTTTGCATCGAGGTAATTTTTCCTGAATGTATTTTTCATAAACAAATTTCATATTTTTATTTACTTTTCATCCAGTGTAAGTATGTTCTTGTCTGTCAGCTATAGCTACCCATTAAAAGTGAATTTAAATGAATAGATGCATAACTCTAGATTCTCATCATGATCATGAATATTTCACATTTTTGTTGCATACTTTTAAATAGGTTTGTCTTTAAAATCACTTTGAAAAGTATGATTAAATACCCGGTGCATGTAATACATTTCAGATATATATATACATGTATATAGAACATTATATAATGCCAAATTAAAGAAAAACATAACAATCCTGTGACATGATATTTAAGATTTATGTAAAATAAGGTTTTGTTGAACCTATTCAGAATAAATGCAATTTTGTAAAAATAAACTTTTGTTGATTTTTGTCTATATCCATTACTGGGAGAGCTCATAGGCTACATAAAATTCTGCCTTACGCTTATTACACCCTGGCACTAGGCTCGTGAGGAAGTGTGGACCCTCAGGGTGTTGGTTGGCGGCCGAGACCATCCCCATGTTGGCATTATCTACTCGGCTTTCCTCCAACCAGGGGGAGGTAGTCCCCGACTGGGTCTATGATAGACCTATGTTGGTGCAGGAAAAGACAGAGTCATTAATCCTTTCATCCCCGGCGCCATGTAGAGGCCGTCCATCATTGGCCGGGGATTATTGTGTGCAATGGATTTACAGCAACCCAGTATTTTTTTTTTTTTCAGTTATTCAGTCCAGAAACATTTCGGTTGGATATTCAATGAGGCGTCCTCCTTTCAATATTTCTGTTTTCCAGACTTCTGGAATTTGTTGGCATTTGCTTGTCTTGCAGAATTTCTTTTTTTTTTTTTTTACCAAAGCAACTCTATCCCCGCCCTTATCTGTGCCATCATTTTTTGTTGCACGGTATCTTTTGAATAAGTAAGTTGTGTTTGGCCCAAATGCTTGCGCAGGTGAACATTCTCTATTACATGTAATGATGTATACATGTACATTATAGGCCAGGCCTAGATGATTTTCACTATATTCTCATCATTTCTATATTTAGCCATACACTTTCCTCTACGCATTTTCAGAACAACATTTTGCTTTCTTCGTTTATAATATTTACCAGTGGTTGATTTTCCACTCGCTTTGAGCTTTTGTGAATAGCATGACTTCGTCAGCAAATCTTAGATTGGTCAATTCTTCTCCTTCTTTGAATATACCTTTCTTTAATTTAGCTCTCTTGATTTTTTTATCGATCGCTTCATTGGATAAATTGGAGGATATAGCATCTCATTGTCTCACTACTCTTTGTATTTGTATTTTATCCTATGTTTTTTTCCCAAAGAGCCATGGAAAAGAACATTATGAATATTGAGATGAGCGGTAGCACACCATGTAACAAGATTCGATACAAAACAAAAATTATTGACCCTGAAACATACACATATTAAAACAAAAATGGTCATGAGCAAGACGAGAAGACAAAAGATGGAGCAAAAAATGTACTGTTTGGAAACCAAAGAGAGGAAAAAGAACGGGAAGACCACTTAAGAGACTGAAAGATGTTACCGTGAAGATGGAAGAAGAACAGTGAAAGGAGAAGACAGAGACTACTGGTGGAAGCATCGGCGATGGGCTATATATATATATATATCCAACAATGGATGGAATCAGCCTGAAAGTATAGTAAATTAAAATTAAAACGTTTGCTACCATGACCTTAGGCTACTATCTTAGGAATTGGAATTTTTACTTATTGGCTGAATTTTTACATCCCATTTACCACTCTGAGGGATTTTTCAACACTTGCATTGAAATTTTGTCCGGGGATCTTTGGAATTAACAACTATTTGTACAATACAGCTTGATGGTTTTTGAAAAAAACTAAACAAAAACAAACAACAAAAGCACTGTTCAAATTTTATACCTCTAAATACTCAGGATGGTGGCTTCCACTTCCTATGAAAGTAACAAGAAATGAACAATATAACAGGGTCATGTCACCTATCAGCCATGTTTGCATTGAACTGAAGTCTGAGGGTAGTTTGACTGATCTACCCCAGCTATCTTACAAGTATGGAACATTGTGTTTAGGGCTGTGGCGAATCTCAGTTTTCCAACTGCGTTGGTTCCCAGTTATCCAACTGGGTCGCTTCGGCTGCTTTGACTATCCTGGCGGTCAATGCTCACTATTTGCTTCTATTTTGGACAAACACGGGACGCTGTCCAAATCCTTGGCTGATTAGAGTTGTATGGGGTGACCGATTCAATTCAATTCAATTAAACTTTATTCACCCCTCACGAGGAAATTCAGTACATTGTTCGATTACATTTAAAACATTTACAATTTACAGCCATAAAAAAACACACACACACACACACACACATACGCACACAAATATATGTATATATATTGTTTATGAAAAAGCTTGCAGTAAAAATAATTCTGTAAGAGACAGAAAGGGCCAGGGTGTGCAAAGATATATTACAAATATATAAATTTGTGTAAAGGTTATGTATGAAGGTAGTAAATCATAGCACAAGAAAATTAAAAGAATGCTCCTTATAATTATAATATGTATAATATATATATATAATATATATATATAATATATATATATATGTATATATTTATATGTAATGAGTAGCAAGTCAGTAAAAAAAAATAAATATGCGAATGAATACATATTTCAACGACAGTAAAATCAATACAGTGTTATAGGAATAGTATAATAATAGATAAGACGTAGAGCAAAAAATAATCTATATACATGTATATTCATATAAATTACTAAAAAAAAAAATTTATAAAAGTAAAAGTATAAAAAATAAAGTAGTATAATCATAATAGGAATAGGACCTCTGCTCACTATTGGGAATACTTATGACCGATGTTTGACAGGTCTCTTTTTAGGACGATGGGCAGAGTGGTTCTATGGTGCCTAACGAATCTGGCTGTTTCTCTGATGTAATAGGCTCGAGTTGCTTTGTTCGCAATAATTCCTCTGTCTCTTCGCAGGATGTGACCGAATAGTTTCCAGCGAGTTCCTGTGATGTAGATGGAGAGTGGCTTATCTTGTCATACATTGTATACATTTTATTTGGGTATTTGATGTTTAACACCTTCTTCAGTTGTTTTGCATGGAAGACATGCAGATTTACTTCTTCCGTTTTTGTCAGCGTCCACGTGCCGCATTCGTACTGTATTATTTGTCGAGAATTTTATTCCTTTTTCTTGGTTCCAAAAATGGTGTAGCTTGTAGAGGGCCACTGAGGAGAGCTGTTTTCTTCTCTCAAAATCTTCTTGGTCATCGATGAGTGATCTCATTTTTCTCGTTTGTTTTGTTTTGTTTCACTCCTTGATATAGACGAATATTTTGTCTTTTCCACATTGACTTTCAGTCGGTGTCTCAGGAGGATTTCTTGTACCGTACATTGACGATGTCTGCAAACGCGTGCTCGATAGTCGACGTCATCGGCGAAGGCTACTTAATTCGCGATTTCTCATTTATACTGAGATTGAGGCTTCGGAAGTGTAGGCCAGACCTCTGGCAAGGTATTTTTTTTAAAGTACATGTAAATGGTGAAGAGGACGGCACAAACTATCGCCCTGTGGCATTCCGACGTTGCTCGTAAATGGATGTGAGCTTGTGGCCCCATTGATTTTTGTTTCAATCTTTTGTATTACTTAGAAGAAAGCGATTGATTAATGTTCAACCTCTTTGACTATTGGTTCGACATGTTGAGGATTTCTTTCCTATTGATGGTATCGAATGCGACCAACATGTCAATTTCCGAAATTTTTACTGTGACATCTTCTGATAAAACTTCTACGGAAAGCCACTTATGAGTAAAAACAAAACAAATACAAAACAAAACAAAAAAATAAACAAACAAAAAAATCAGCAAACAAACAACAACAAAAAAGTCTGTTACCGATGTACTTCGATCAGGGCGAAGTCCACTTTGACTTTTCGACAGGTACTTTTCAACGTAGGGTACTATTCAGTTAAAAGTAATGATCGACAATGCTTTCCGAAGTGTATTGAGAAGTGTGATCGGTCTTATTTGGAGGGTCTTTCTTTCTTCCAGGCTTTTGGATAGCTATCAAGACGCTGTTATGTATATGCTTGAAAACGTGATGCTTTGAAAACGTCGAGATGAAAAGATCGGCGACTGTTTTGTCTAAGAGTGGTGTGTCATACTTTAAAAAAAAGTATGAAGGACAACTCACAGAGATGTTTCAGGGCAATACAGGATTCCGACAGGGTTGTCTTTTATCCCTATTCTCAACTATTTTGGCGATAGATTGGCTCGTGTGAGAACGGACAGATAGAAGAAATGGAATTCAATGGACTCCGTTGGAGTACGGTAGTTTCGTGATCTGGACTTTGCGGATGACATAGCCCTCCTTTCACATAGTCAATAGTACATTGTAGCTGCGATCAAGGACCACAGTGCTGGAACAGCTTTCATCATCTATTGGACTACGCAAACATCCAGGAAAATTGAAAATTCGCATATTGTGCTCTGCAAGTGAAGAACCAATCAAGGACCATGAATAAGAAGAAGTCAACATCTACACTTATTTAGGAAGCACTATGGATAAAGTTGGACGAAGAGAAGCAGCAGACATAAGAAGAGGTAGAATATCAAAGGCAAGGAATGCATTCAATCCCCAAAGGAAGATTTGGAAAGACAACCATCTCAACACTTACCAAGTGAAGACTTTTCAATTCCCCAGACCTTTGTAAATGCATGTCCAGGAAGATCATGAGAATTAGATGGCCAGATAAAATTCTAGATGAAGAGCTATGGGAAAGAACAGGACAAATGCGGATATGTAAAGAGTTAGGAAGGAGAAGGTGGCAGTGGTTAGGCCATACTCTGAGAAAAGAGTCAGGAAACATCACAAGGCAGTCATTGACATGGAATCCCTAATGTCAGCGGAATAAAGGTAGGCCAAGAACAACATAGAGGAGGTGCATGGAAGAGGACATGGAACAGGGAGGATACAGCTGAAATAAGCTCTAGAAACTTGCATGAGACAGAGATTGTTGGAGGACTGTCGTTAGGGGCCTGTACCATGGCATAGGGTGAAAAGGCGGAGGTGGTGATGATAACGTCCTTCTGATGACATTTCTGAAGGAGTTCATCCGTTGAGATCGTATTCGGGCAAAAGATTCTTTGGATTCTCCTGAAGTTTTAGGAATGGAAAATAGGCAGTTTGTCAATGTCTGAATGTGTTGTTTTCCAGCACTCAGAGACATAGCAATGTGGAAAGGGCGTAACTTTGGTAGATTCTTATTTTAGTTGCAGTACTGAATTACTGGATTTCCAAACAATGTAAACAAAACGAAGTTTAATAAAGCCTCCACTATAAAGACAATACAAAACAGAAAATTTTCGGGTATACATGTATACCCTTCTTCAGACTACAAAGAACAATTAAAAGACAATAAAACCAAATCAATTACAATAAAAAGCTAGACTAGAATATTTTAAAAAAGAAATAAATATAGAAAAGATCTAAATCAAAACAGAAAATCTTAGCGTGGGGGGAAGACTGTAAGCCTAGAAGTCCTCTTGGCTCCACAGAAGAAGAAGGAATGAAATATAGGTTAGGCCTTGGAGACGGTCGGAAATGGTGCAAAGTAGATCAAGTGTGCAATTTAAGAAGAGGTGATGAACTGATGCGAAATATTCATGCCGGTAGGAGTGAGGGTGTTAAGGGAATATATCAATCTGCCTTCTAGAGCTTTT
>JBCHJU010210912.1:0-21613 GCA_039654505.1 Plocamopherus imperialis
CTGGCTCTCATTTACTCTTAAAAGACGTTTTTATCATAATTTGGCATAGAAAAGGGTTCTGTGCCGAAGTTGTGCGCGGTGCACGTAAGGAGTCTGTTTTCTTTCTCTGGAAGGTTGGCAGCTATGGATATATATATGGTTGGAACCAGAAAAAAATGTCATTATACAGAAATGTCACTATAGTTAGAGGCACCCATTTTACCTCTGTATTCATCCGGGCTTGGTACCGACATGCGTACAATTGTCCTTATCACAATGTAAGGGTCTCTGTAGCTTAGCGTTATTGTGTCCAACTACACACCAAGAGTCCAAATGACATGTGTCAGTCACATGATTTTTTTTTTCCCTTTAAGGTAAAAAATACCCTTTATTGATCCATATATAGAAATTTTGTCGGGCAAATATAATGAAATAATTGATACATTATCCTATAGAAAATACTTACATATTAATAATAAACACAAATGCAAGCAAACATCAAGTAACATCTTGCCATCACTGGAATATTTACCCCTGTTGCTTATTTCGACCCAGCCCTTTTTGTTTATTGCAGAGAATTTTCCCCAAACGAAGCTGTACCCATTATCACTTGGGTTGAATGAAGCAAAGTATAAAATTTTCTCATCAAAGGAAAAATGTACGTGTCACTTGATTGCATCAAACCCATGATCTCTTGGTCCATAATCCATCGCGCTACCACCATATCACAGTGACTCTGGTATAAGCAGTATTGGCCATGTGGGAACAACTTTGAATTTAGAATTCATGTAATGGATTGTTTTGTCTCATCTATTTTTCTTTCTTTTTTTTTTTTTTTTTCTTTTTTTTTCTCATATCTGCAGGAGCTATGGAATGCTTGTCTTTGCCTGACTGAGACCAGCATCAAACAGAATGTCTTTCTCCCTGATTTATTCTCGTCATTGTTGTCGCAGGTAGATATTAATTAATTTAATTGATCTGTTTACATAGTCACGTGGGAGATGATAGTTGACCTTAGTCTAGTCAGCGTAATAGCTTACAAACTCAGCTAGCTGAGTGTTCTTGTCAACTCGCCTAGTTTATGATATAAGTGTTGAGCATTTTAGTTTCTGTTTGAAATCTTCTGTATCTTTACTTTACTCCACACTGGTTTTTTCAAATTCAAAATTTATTTAATGAAGAGTGATTCTTTACATAATACATAAACATATAAAATAATATGGCTATTAAGCCCCACAGGGCTTTTCACTGATAAAATATCAAATGTCATATAGCTATAGAATATATATCATACTTGTTAAAATATAGAATGGTTGGGAGTTTATTCCACAATCTGAATGTATTAGGGAAATATGGGGATGCACAACTGTTAACATGATGCCCACACTCGAGAAGGGCAACTGGAAAGGCTGTATTGAAATGTCTTGTAGCATAAGTGTATTCCGTCTTGGATGATAGCCTACAGGGCCACTTGGGAGATGATGGTTAGCCTACAGGGCCACTTGGGAAATGATAGTTAGCATACAGGGCCACTTGGGAGATGATAGTTAAACTACAGGGCCACTTGGAAGATGATGGTTAGCCTACAGGGCCACGTGGGAGATGATAGTTAGCCCATATGGACCCTTAGACTTGGGTGATGATAGCCTACAGGGCCACTTGGCAGATAATAGGCTGACCCTCCGCTTCATTACCAGTGTTTGTACCCTGCATGTCCTTGCTTCCATTTTTAATTGGCAGGCAGGTCTACATTTTATCTTATCTTATCCTACATTAACCAGTTGTTGCCTTTTCAACCTTTTTTTCCCCTCACGCTTCAGTTGGTTTTTTTTCACATTATACAATAGCTTATCCAAAGCTGAACATGTTCACTCATTTATTTGAAATTCCTCACATTAAAAAAATTGTTTTCTTTTTTTTTTTATTGCAGCAAACTTTGCCCCTTGAGATGATATGGAATCTTCATGTTATTGGTGCCTTAGATGTACAGAAATATCTCGTCCGGTAAGGTGTGCATTTACTTTTTTTGTGAAAGGTTCTTGTATCAGTAATGAAAAAAAAAAGACACTGACTTACTGTCTTAGACTAATTCTCACTTTCAATGATGTACTTTGTTCAATGTCAATGTGATGAGTTGAAGACATCACCATCTACTGTGAAAAGAATAGCATCCTTTTCAATTTGCTTATAGACCAAAAAGATGTGTTGAGCATACGTGTGTGTGTGTGTGTGTGTGTGTGCTCTATGACTGTAAATGTTTTAAATGTAATTGAGCAATGTAATGAATTTCCCCGTGAG
Source organism: Plocamopherus imperialis (assembly GCA_039654505.1). Classification (NCBI taxonomy): domain Eukaryota; kingdom Metazoa; phylum Mollusca; class Gastropoda; order Nudibranchia; family Polyceridae; genus Plocamopherus; species Plocamopherus imperialis. The sequence continues at coordinate 2,278 of JBCHJU010210912.1, forward strand.
GGATGAATAAAGTCTAATTGAATTGAATTGAAAATGGAAATGAGATTCTCAAATGATATTTTAACCACTGTCCTTTACAAGTCGGATGCTACAACTCACAGAAAGGTGTTTCAACAAAGCATTAGAATAAAAAAAAAATCTACCTACTGATGAGAACTTGGTCTAGTCTTTAAACAAAAGGAATATGTGAGGAGGCAACAAAAGAGTCCCTGAATTTGCAGAATCTCTAAGGTAATATTGGACGGAAGGCATACAGAGCTGCGCATCACATTCCTCAAAAATCAACTATTTTCATAATGTTTGAAGAGTAACCAAGCCTCATGAGAAAGAAAAATCTCTATTTTAAGGACATCTGACATACGTCAAGGATAACCAAGATTTGAAAGAAAACAAAATTATTTTTTTAAAGGTTGTTCAACATATGTACATCTTTAACTAAACTTGATAAAAAACAATGTTGAACATCTCCAGGACATCTGATGTACATAAAGAATCAGTTGACTTTGTAAGGAAAAGAGATGACAATTTTCAGGATGTCCAACATAATATTTTGTCAAGTTTATCTAAATCTTATTTTTTTTTAAACCCACACTGATCATATTCAGGATATCTGACATAAGCCAAAGTTTAAAAGATGTTTATAACAAAATAAAATGATCATTTTCAGAATGTCAGACATATCAACTTGTCAGCACCTTGCCAGCTGCCTTCTTCAACTATGCCAAGGGAAAGATACTGATGCAAGCAGGAGAAAAGTTGTATTATCTGGCAAGTATCTAGGCATATTTTAGTTACCCCATTGTATTACCTGGCAAGCATGTATTTTTGTTGTATTTCAATTACATCATTGTTTTATCTGGCAAGCATCTGAGTTTTTGTTACATTCGACTACACTTTTAGCAATGTCCTTGGGGGACTAGAAGAAAGATCAGAAGTTCACGACAGCCATGAAGTAGATCACTACATCTGAAAATCGCTACACCCGACTTTGCTACAACTGGAGTCCCCTTTCTATTTTAGTTACCCTATTGCTTTACCTGGCAAATATCTGGCTTTTTGTTATATTTTCATGGGTGCAACATCATCGACTGCAGCCGGCATGCCGGCCTATTGAAATTGGCGGACCTGCGTCGCCGGCTGATTGCTGGCCGATGCCTATTGGCCTTTCATAATTTTTTTTTACGCCCCATGTGATGTCACCAGTTGAACCCATGTTTTTTGCTTTAATTCGCCCCTGACGTGCACTTGCCTCGTTTTTGACACTGTTGTGATGCACGGCAGGTAATGACATGACCTGGAGGTTTGCGAAATAGATCCACACATTTATCTGGTCGCTCCGCGGTCATCAATGAGGCCACTGGAAGTAGCTGATCATCACTCTTTGACTGAATAAGACCCTGCGTTGAAGAGTATCGGTCGAAAAGTCAAAGGGGATTTCGCCCTGATCGAAGCACATCAGACATTGTTTGGACTCATAAGTGGCTATCTGCAAAGGCTCTATAAGAAGATGTCACGGTCAAAATTTCGGGCATTGACATGTCAGCCGCATTTGACATGGTCAATAGGAAAGAAATCCTCAACATAGTTGAACCAATGGTAAATGAGGATGAACATAGAATCATTTGCTTTCTTCTAAACAACACAAAAATTAAAACAAAAATCAATGGGGCCACAAACATAAATCCGTTTTCGAGCAATATCGTAAGGCCACAGGCCGATAGTCTGAGCCCAGACCTCTTCACTACCTACTTAGAAAATGGCTTGCGAGATGTCCGGCCGACACTTCCGAAGCCTCAATCCCAGTATGAAATAGAAATCCCGAAAAAAGGAGCCTTTGCTGATGACGTCAATTTTATCGGGCACGAATTTGCAGACATAGACAATATACAAGAAATCCTCCTGCAGCACCAACTCAAATTCAATATGTGGAAAAGACAGAATATACATCGATGTAAAGGAGTGAAACAATCTGGAAACAAACGAGAAAAGTGGTATTACTCATTGGCGACCAAGAAAATGTAGAGAGAGGAAAACAGAGAGGAATGGACTATGCCCAAAGATATTATTATAATATATGGTTCTGGATGGCATACGTGGTAACAGTGGTTTTGTAAACTCTCTCTTGCTTAGTTTCTTGCGGGCAGCCCCAATGGTCCCATAAGGCATAAGGCCACCATTTTCGTGTTGACGAAAGCGGTGAAATGACGCGTGATCTAGTTGGAGCAATAGGAGAAAACTTAGATGTTCTAAACATATCAAGGCTGCTGGCCGCAAGAAACAAAGCCAGAGATAGTTCGCAAAGGTGTGTGTAGTATCTAGAACCTTATATTATGAATACACGAAAATGGGCGCCAATTGATCCCACGGGCTTACATAGGCATCAAGTCTAGTTTACATTGACTATGTCCCGGCACTAGGCAATTCAAATTTATCCAATGCTTTCGTAAAAATGTGTATGATTTTCATTTTCATTTCATTTTCCATTCCCAGGTCTGCTTTCTTTTGTAATAAAAAGAGGTTTTGAAGAAAGCAGCCCTGCAACAGAGGCAAAAGTGAGTAGTGTCAAGGCATAGAAACTACATTGTACATGTATGTCAAAACTCCTGATAGTAAGTTTGTTAGCATAATCTCAAAATACCAGATAACATCACTCAAGTCTGTTAACAAGAATACTTATCTGAGTATGTCAGCCATTTTGGAGACTAAGACTAATTTTTGGATGCCGTACTTTAGCACATTCACTGCATCTTTCCCTGCTCAGTTTGCATCTGAGTCACATATATACTAATTTTACAGATGACTCCACAGCTACTTTTTAAAGGTTTCAGGTAGCACTTGTAGGCTCTGGGATTTGAACCAGAGGTCTATTTTGTCAGCCCATGGACCACTATATTATTAGTATCAATTCATCATTGTTTGGCAAAGAGATAAATTCTATATTTTTCCCTTTTTTTCCCCTTTCTTCTTTCATAGGTGTATGTCAAGATGGTTGACTGTTTTCTATCAGGTAATCTCTAGATTTATCGGCCAAGTATTAGAATTAAATAGATGTTGATTTATGTGTTTTTGTTACTGAAATCACAAAGATAAAGATACAAAATATTTTAAAATTTCCTAATTTTTATGTCTGTAGAGATATGAATGAAGGAGACTGAAACTACAATTTTTCCTGTAATTGTTTCTTCATTAAAGTTTGTAGTCATCTTGTCTATCAATGAGGTAGTTAATCAATTCACGCCTCACATCCGCACCCCCCCCCCCATTCCCCCGCCTTTCCCAAAGCCCAATGCTCTATGACCATTATGTTTTATTGGATAAAAATGTTGACTGCCAGGCCTCCTCAGCATGCAGATGGAAGGTGGCCAAAGTTTCATTGTTCCCTTTGGCTTGGACTTCAAGGAGCAAGTGATCACAGAAACTGCAAGGAGAAGATTCAGTCTTCACGCCGTCTCCCATTGCCTTCAGCATCGAGCCAGTTCAAGAAGTGAGGATGCATGATTTCTTGGCCTTTGGAGTCCTTCAAATGAGGCAAACTCCTATAGCCTGATGACATATCATGTTCATATTTTTATCGTCATCATCTATATATTATATGTTCACCTTATCCTATCTTTTAATAATTACCGTAAAAACCTGACTATAAGGCGCGCCGGCAGATAAGCTGCACCAAACGATTTTTAAGAAAAAATTGATTTTTTTTGCTAGCACAATCCACTATAAGCTGCTGTAGGGGAGAGAAAAAAAAATTATAGAGTTGCATCCCTGGCCTGGCCTGGCCTGGAGAAGCCCATTGATCAAGTGATCTAGCTAGTTCATCTTTCCACATCTCTTGCGATCTTCATCCTTATCTTCATTGGATGACAAATTTACAGCTAATAGCACTAAGGAATTGGGTTTTCTTCACTAAAATCTAGAAATCTGACACACACGGACCGTCATGATCCGTCTGTTTACTGGATTAATCTGTGCAGACGTCTGCATCAGTTGATCATGTGATCTAGCTTATTCATCTTTCTGCCGCCTTTTATGATCCTCACTAGTATCTCGTTTGAATGACAAATTTAAAGCCATGAATACAAATAAATGGATAATTCTTTCCTTAAATTAATAAATCTGTGTTGCGGAAGTCTGTTTTGACACACAAAAACTGCTACCGGTGCGTCTATGCAGTGGATTAGCATCATGTGTAGACAGCTAGATCTAGATTTCGTTTCACAAGCTAATGCCGCTGTCTCAAGTTTTATGTGCTTTTCAACACAAATCTTCATGTAGGCAAACATATTTTGAAATGATATTTTCTTTTCAGTATGATGTCTTTCTGTATTTTTAGATCACTTCAAACCAGGCACAAGATTTCAGAAAAAATCCAAGCATAAGCCGGTCTGGACTTGCAGGGCCGTCATTGGGGGAAAAAGTTGTAGCTTATAGTCTGGTTTCTACAGTATAATGTACACATGTTCTACTTGTTCTAAATTTATAATATACACAAAATCTCTTGGACACTATGCCCACCCTTTAATCTTTAAACTGTACCCACGCTTATCTTGTTCTATGGTTATAATGGGGACATATTTTTATTGCTTTGATATACCCAAATTTTTATTGTATATCATGTTCATCTTTTATTTTTTCATCAACCTGAACAGTTCTATATTGTAAAAAAATGCACTTTTACACCTTGGGTAAAAAGTAATCAAGGTTTCAAGGAGGGCCATAATTTATAAGAAATTACATAGACAACGAACAGTATCGTGAAAAGGTTTGGTCTTTTTTTTTTTAAGTAAAAAAATCATTAAAATATAAGTATTTAGATGTGTAAAAGTGCTGGCAGGTAAGTTTTGCTGTCATCACAACATTTTACATTTATTGCCCACAGGAAGTGCTCTCACATGCTCTTTCCACATCAACGGGCTGAAGTTGTCATCCTTGACTGTCCATTTCCTGGCCAATCCTGATAATTGCTATTCTCCTCTTATTGTTCTAAAAGATGTTCAAGGGATTTCTGTCTGCCCTTAAAAGTTTGGGAAATGGCACTCTGACAGGCTGATTGCTTACACACACTGGTCTTTAGTCTAATCGTAAATGGAAATGAAGAGGACCATAATTTTTTAAAGCATTTTTTTTTACTAAGCTGTAAAAAGAAAATTATAACTTCATAGCAACCCTTTCATTTTCACACGCCTGCTGTATGCTGCTCTCGTGGTTTATTGCCTCGTATACTTGCTTAATATTTTTTAAAAGGAAGAGAACATTTTCTTATATGTGATTCACATATGTTGACTGTATTTTAAACAAGAAAAGAAAAAGATAAAAATTTGTTCTCCAGGAGTTGAAAATTATTTTTTTATTTTGAGAATCAGTATATTTTTGCTCCATCATCAGTTATTGTACGTACAACCGTACGAGAAGAACAGCTTGGTGTCTGCTGTGCAAATATTTTAAGATGAGACATAGCGATTTACCCGCCAAAAAAACAACTTGATCCTATGTCATACAATGAGCAAGAAATTCAAAGAAAAACTAACATTATCTGTAGTGATCGAAAGAGATCCGTCTTATCTTCCGAGCCTAATGAAACTTCAATCAGTTGATGGCCTTTGACCTACAATTGCAATGAGAAAAATAAGGCCAACAGATCAGGGAATCAGCTGAAGTGACACAGTTGGAGCACTGCGAATGGCTCAGTTGGTAAGGCGCCTGCCTATCAAGCCAAAGACCGGTTCTATATATCTGATTTTTTTACCACTCTCCCAAATCCTAAGATAGGTAGGATATGAACACCTGGTCCCATTGTATAGATGGACGAAAATCTCCCATTTGCAAGTTGTGCATACAAAAGAATCCTAGGGAGCTGGAAATCACGAAGAGTAGACTGCTCGGCTACTATTCAGGCAAAATTCTATTTGTAAATTCCTACACCACCCCTTTCATCCCTATCTTCGCACATAGTAGTTTTCCAGCAAAATAAGTAGAGTGCCTAACTATAGTGGTTATAAACACACCTGAAAACACTTTTATAAATTCAAAAGTCATGTGAAGTCTATCTTCAGCATAAAGCAGCCAGTCATGAGGAAAAACAAAACACCAAGAAAGGAATGGAATGCAACTAGGCTTGAAATCCCCCAGCCCCATCCTTTTCCTACAAATTTGATGTTGTTTCCAATCTACTTTGTAATACGGCTGACATTGTTTAAAACTGTTTATGTTTAGAAGAGACAAGTGAAGTCTGGCCAACATTGCAATTGCTATGGAAACATCCGCTTGTAGCATTGACCAAGGTGTGCAGATACGCAAGTGTGTATTGATCAACAGAGTTTTATTCAATCCAATCTATACTGTCGCAGCTTCATGACTTGAAGATATACGCAACAGTGTGTAGCTAGAGTAGTTGGACAGGTTGATATATATTGATTGCAAGTTTTCCGTATTGAATTTATCTACTCTTTTGTGTTGCTCGGGCATTCTCAGGGAGGGAGTTCCGTGGTCTTCCTGTGTCAGGGAAGAACAAGTGAAGGTGGGCATCTACCCTTGACAATGGCAATTGATCAGTACATCTGTCTAGCTCCTCTTTCCTTCAGAGGGGGCCATTTGCTCAGCTTCATTAAACCTGTAATGCTTTCTGAATTGCCTTTTATATTGTTATCAAATCTGTATGCCCTACTATTGACTTGAGATTAAATTATTTCTTTAGTAATCCACCCTTCACAGCAAAAGTGATTGCTAATAATAATAATAATAAAAAAGAAACATCTGCCATGATTAGTTGGTATAACTGATTGGTTGGTTTATTTTACAGTGATCATTTTGAAGCTTGTTGTTCTTTTTGCACAACGCACAGTTTCTTCCATATTTATCTTTTTAACTTTTCTTTTACTTTTGTCTTGTTTTTTTTTCAGTTTCTGAAAACCTTGGTGCAGTTTTTACACTTGACTCGTCCCTGACAAGTCAGAATCTGATAATTGTTCTATTAAAGCAGGTAATGGGACAGGGCAATTGCATTGTTACCACTGTCTCTTTCTTTCCTTCTTTCAGTCCTTCTTTAATTTTATCTGTCATTCTTTTTTCTATTCTCTCACCTCACAATGGCTCAGAGATGAGTTTGTTGGTCTCAGTCTTTTAGTTGTAGGCTATAGTTTCCTAGGCCAGCAAGAATAATGAATAATGATAAATATAATTTCTACAGCACTTTCCTTCGTTTGCATAAGGCGCTGTACAACTGCAACATTTGTAATTAGTTTATACAAATAGAGGAAAAACGCCACTGATATGACATTCAGAATATAGATATAGAATATCATGCATGTATATATAACATAATAGCAAATCTAAATCACATCTTGAGTACTGACCAAAATACTATGACTTTAAAAGGCGACATGTAACAGTTGATGAACTATACTACAAAGAAATTACTAACAATCATAATTAGTTTTAATTCAGAGAGTTTTCAATCTGCCTTTGAACACGTCAAAGTGTGGAGCTTGTGGCAGACCATTCCAAACTGTAGGGGCTGGAAACTGATCTTTAAGCAAAGCCCTTCAACTTTACTCTAGATAAACAATTTTTATGGTCAGATCTAAGTTGTTTGCTTGGTTTAAAGACCTGGAGGTTTGTGAGATATTGTGGGTGTTTGAGGAATCCCTGAGACATTGAAACACTGTGGTTGCAATTTTGTATTTTGATTCCTGCTGGATGTAAATAAAAACCAATTCACCATATTTTCAGATTTTCAACTTCTAATCAATAAATATGTAATGAAGATTTGGCAAGAAGATTGGGATTCCGAAACAAATAATAAACTACATAATATTATCCCAAATTTGAGAGACAACTTGTCCAAGGTAAAATCATCAAGGAAGGATGACACCATTATGAGACTCCTTTCTTCTAAAAAACGAAGCGTCACCAGCATGTCCCTTCTGTGGCCAGAAGTTAACTATAAATTATAAAACACATATTACTGAAATGCAATTACCTTAACCACATAAGAGTGTCCTTTCACAATTAAGAAAACCTTCACAACTTATTCAGATAAATTGAACTGAAGAAAATTCTGGGTTTTATAAAACTCATAAATGCTTTTAATAAACTACATATATACCAAATTGTATATGAATTTATTTGAGATATGCTGATGACACTGCTCTCTTATCAGACATGAGCGTGAAAAGAATTCTTCATAGAGTGGATGTAACAGGTAGAGAAGCAGGTCTGAATGTAAAAAAGACCAAAGTAATGCACATTGGAAATGAACAACGGAATGCTAGAATAAAGATAGATGGTATCGAACTTGAGCAGGTTGCAGATTTTAAATACTTGGGCTCAATCAAATCAAATGATGGTTCCTGTACTTTAGATGTGAAAACCAGAGTAAGCATTGCAAAGAAAAAAATGTTAAGGCCAAACAACATCTGGAAAGACGAAAACATTCCATGAAACCGAAATTAAATCTAATGAAAAGCCTCATATGTGCAGTTATGATCTAAGGGTGTGAAACCAGGACTCTTAAAAAGTAAGCCGAATAAAAAGCTGAAAGCTGCAGAAATGTGGCTGTACTGCAGAATGCTCAGGGTCAGTTGGACAGAAATAAGAACGAGGGAAAGTGTCCTCAAAGAACTTAGTATAACAATGCAAATAATAAAAGAAGTCAATAAAAGAAAACTGAAATATGTCGGACATATAACAAGACACAGCAAAATAGATCTGGGCTAGCAACCAAAAAAAAAAAAAAAATTCTCAATTTCAAAAGCAACCGCTGCAGTTTTGGAATTTGGAAGGATGAATAAATGTGGCCCTTACAACATTCTTTGTAGATTGAAAAAATCAAGTCTGTAGGGAGTCCCGTGTTTAATTTATTTTCATCCTTTCATTGTCCACTTATTTCAGCTTCTAGCTCCTTTAGAGTGTAAAGATTCGTTGGGCTTGTTGATGAGATCCCTGGAAAGTGACCTGGTCAATGGTCAGATGACGCTTTGGTTCATGTCAGCCTTGCTTGGCCTTGATCACCACAACGGCTCTGTGGTCAAAGGTGGGTCTCTTTTCTACACAAGCCTGGTGGGTCCCCTTTCTACACAACCATGGTGGGTCCCCTTTCTATACATTCCTGTTGGGTCCCCTTTCTACACAAACCTGGTGGGTCCCTTTTCTACACAACCCTGGTGGGTCCCCTTTCTACACATTCCTGTTGGGTCCCCTTTCTACACAACCCTGGTGGGTCCCTTTTCTACACAACCCTTGTGGGTCCCCACTCTACACATTCCTGAACATTTACTGTGTGTCTAGACTACACCTGGAACATTTACTGTGTGTCTAGACTACACCTGGAACATTTACTGTGTGTCAAGACTACACCACACACATACACCAAATATCTGATGATTATTGTCGGGGTAAAAGAAGATGTTGTCGTGAAGAAGAGATGTAAATGGTGACGGACAATAATAGACAACACCAATGCGACACAGTGTCGAAATTTACTGTAGGTGAAGACTCAGACTCAGAAAGAGACGGTGGCACATCATCGAATAATTCAATTCCAGGATTTTCTCGTTCTACATATTTTAATAATTAGAATCCAGCGACATATTGTATCTCTCTCACTCACTATGGTTCAATGAGTCTTAATATAAAATGTGTATGATTTTATTATGTCATGATAGATCTAGGACTAGTTATTATGTAATACTTGAATAAAAATTTATTGAGTTATAGTTCTCTGATCTCACAGTGATCTAAAAGGCCTATAATCTATTTTTATATGAAGCTCCTCTTTGGGACGTCCTTTCACTGTGAGATCAGAGTAGCAACTGACTTGCGAAACAAACTCTCTAACCAACCAAAATATATATCACACTCTAGTCTGTGTATATATTATCTACTTCCCTAACAACACATTCTAAAAAAGGGAATTATTACGTATTATGTTCGAATCCATTTGGTTAGAGACTATTATTTTATTTTATTTTTTTACAGATAAGTTTGGTTAGAGATTATCATTTTATTTTATTATTTTTCTTTTTACAGATAAATGGAATATTTATTTATCGTGACAACCATCTGCTCTTTTTTTTTCTCTTTATTTGTTTATTTGTTTATTTATTTATTTTACCATAGACGTAGTCATGGCTGACAGTCAAACTCTGAAATAAGAACATATTCAGGTTCAATCTAGATTTTCAATAAATATTCAGAGGTGTAGACTAGATCTACAGTAAATCTTTAGGTGTAATCTAGATCTACAGTAAATGTTCAGTGTGAGCTAAAGAATATGTTTTCTTTTTTTGCTATATAATTTGTTGAATGATCAATTCTGTAAAGTTTCATTTTTTGAATGATCCAGTATAGCTTATTGTTTCATTTCACAGATGGCATCTACTCAATTCTCTGCACAAGCCTGCATTCAGCCGATGTTCATCAGACAGCAGCAGCTTTCTTTTTGGCACGGCAAATTTGTTGCTTGCAAAACCACCATTTCCAATCGTATCGCGATTGGTTTCAGGTACAAATTTTTCCATGAAACGTGGCTTAAGTTTGATTTCAGTTATGGTTTTCTACGTGGAGATTGGAAATTGGAGATTGGAGATTCGTTACAGATTTCTGATGAAAATTGATTCTATTTTCTCACATCCTGACACAGATTGGTTGTATTTCTTGACAAAAATTGGTTCTATGTATAAATTTCAAGACAAAAATTGGTTGTGAGTACAAATACAGTGGTCACCACGTAAGAGACCGCCGTCTAAGAGGCCAGTTCGCCTTAAAGGTTGCTATTCCTGTGTAACCGAATTTTTTCTCTTTAAAAGTCACCTCTAAGAGACCGGTCCGGATACCCACAGTCCGCTAAGAGGCTGCTTTTTCACATGGCCAAATTCTTTGAGGAATAACTTATTTCATCTTGTCCTTAAAATTACTCCTACACGCGTTTAGTAAGATACCCCAACGATTGTCTGCACCATAATGAAGGTGCTTAACTGCGATACGTGCACGTTTATTGTTGCCTACTTTGGTGTCATTCAGGAAACACCGGGCCCCAGCTATAGTAAGGCGGTTGTGGGATTTAGCGGCGAGGTGTTGACAGCTGATCCATAGTGACCAGTGTACCCCGATTGGGTAACCCGGCCATGTGCAAAACTGGTGGCCAGCGTCCATCTCGGTTCAGGAGTCAATGGCAAGCGACTATGCAACTCAATCAAAGGCATGCGATTTCGTCAGATGTATTAGGCAGATAGATCATAAAAATGCCTTCCTCTTTGTATGCTTGCTTCCCGTGATTGGGGGTAGGGGTGCGTGTATAGATTGTAAGTGCCTGCCCTTTTGTCAGTGTGTTCGCTTCCATGATTGGCTGTTTATTGAATTCGTTTCATTAGCTTAACGTTTTAGCCAATCAATGAGGGTTGTGTAAAGACTAGACTGGTGGGGATAGGACTGCATGGGCATAATAGCCTACTGGGCCTTCTAAATAAGCCGAATATGATGTGACCAGTTACCTCCTATGAACCACGTCTAAGAGGCCGGCCGTCTAAGTGGCCGCTTTTTTTGTCACCGGTGGATCGGTCTCTTATGCAGAGACCGCTGAATTACCACTTGAGAAATATTTACATAGATCTGGTGTTCAAAAATTCACATTGCCATCTTCAAAACATTAAAACGTAGATTGTCATTTGTACAGTAGAACTCGGAAATAACGAGTTGGACGGGTCCAACTCCAAATACTCGCTATTTCCGAGTTGTCGCTATTCCTGAGCAGCCTAAAAAGTCATGAAATGCTACTCAGAGGCTTTATATTATTAAAAGGGAGAGTTTAGTGACTAGGTCTGTGTGAGTGTGCGTATGTGTTTTTACACACTTTGTGTGTTCATGTTTGATTTGTGCACGTGTGATGCTGAGATGAAGTAAAATTCATCTCAGTACAATTCTGATCATTTATTGGTAGTATAATATATGGCATGGCTGAGTGTAGCACCACTGTTACACTTAAGACTCATCCAGCTATTTTTAGGATAGGTTATTCCATTTTTAGTGAAGGAATGTGCTAGGCGGCTTTTTTCACTGACTCTAAAATTCTCTGACTGTTTAAGTTTTAGTAAAGTTTTCCGTTCGTAGTCCTAGCATAGGGTAGGAAATACTCGCCATTTCTGAGTTAGCCTCTTTTTCATTCTCGCTACTTTCATGCTAATTTTATTGACTCAAATAAGGGGAAAAAATAGGGATTTAGATTTTACTCGCTATTTCCAATTCCTCGCTATTTCCCAGGGTTGCCATTTTCCCGGAAATTTATGGATTTCTGGAAATGAAATTTTTATCGACATTTTCGCCGATTTTGGGTGACAACGCAGTATGTATACCGATTTATCGACACCTGGGGTTGTTTCGTTTAATATCGGGCATAAGAGGCCCATTTTCACACCGCCTCAGGGAGCCGAGACTTCCTCGGATCCGTGACTTTCGGCAGCAGCTCTAAAACTTCTCTGTGGTCCCGGTTGAGCTTGAAATTGGTCCGCGGCTGCTGAGAAGAGCTAGCGTCGGTCAGCGGTTAATGTATTTCATTTTCATCTGCGAGATGTATGATGATCTAGTTCATCATAAAGATGTAGCCTATTCGTAGGTTAGGCCATCATTTCCAGAGTTATTGTACACTCAAATGGCTTATGCGCAGTTGTTCTTTTCTTTTTCCCTGAGTCCCTCCCTCTCGTTGGATTTGAGTCTAGATCTAAGATCTAGCTTCATCCCGTTGTCTCACTTTGCTTCATGGTATAGAGCTCATCTAGATCTAAGATCTATATACCGTGTTTGTTGATATAGTTGCAGTTAACAGCAAAAAGAATGAATTGTGCATGCGACATTCAGGTGTATAATAACACTTCGTTTCCAGAACTAGATCAAGCCTCGAGGTTCATGGGAACTCGTGTGTACAAACGTTCCACATCTCACGTTTTTCTGGGGATTCCCCGGGTTTGTGGTGGCGACCCCGCCCTCCCCATATATCAAAGACATCACTCAAATTTCCCCCTTTCCAGTCGCTTACACAGGTCGGTCATTCCGATCAAGTCCTTTTGAGCCGTAGCGAAGTCCAAACCGGTAGATCTAATTTCGTTGAAACGTGTTATGACTTCGCTCGCTCTTCGTATCACGGTGACAAACAGGTGTACTCACGTTAGCCCAAGGTGCTAGTATAATACATGTATAATGAACAATGTGTAGTGTCCCGCTTAGCTCACACCAGTTTGGACAAAAAAACCCCACATGTACACACTGGCTTCACGGAGCAGTGAGTGACCTCGAGGGCTTGCATTGTTCGTCTGTATTTCGTGTGTCCAAACACGAGTAGGCTTACAGGGGCTTACAACTTCAAAGAATGTAATTCTTTATCATGGAAGATAAGTGCGAGACAATATTATAGGCCACATCAAAAATCCAAATAATAAGAGAAAAACTTGAGTCCTTCAAAAGTGCGATCAAAATAAGAGAATTAGATCTAGAAGTCAAAAAGCGGAAAGCAGAATAAACCCCTGAACCCTGGCCTCTTGAAAGTATGCTGCTTATTTGTTTAAGTTCGAAAAACAGTTTTTTACGGAGAGAGCTGACCAGAATCAGAATCATTTTATTGTCTCGATCAGGGAAATTTTGTTAGATCGTGGGTACCCATAAATTTGGTCACCTTACATTAACATCGACTTTTAGAACATATATATTACTATATGTCCACATTATATATCACCTGATGTTAAATTGTATTATGCTCCTTTAAAAAGCATGCATGCAATGCATTAATTAATAATGGTAATCAAAAGAAAAAAAACTTGCAACTGGACATACATTTTGATATATATATTCATTTGATACTACATTGTTTTAAAATGTGTACTTTTATATGGATTGGGGAATGTATTTTGTTGGAGGTAGGGATGGAAGAATTTTCGCAAATCTGTTCATATGGGGAATTTACTTTTTTTAGAAAAAGCAATTTTTCATGGTTTTTAACAGATAAAATGTGAAAAAATCAAAATAAGTGTAGATGTCGGTGAGATTAATATGTCAAAGCAACAAAGTTTTCATCAATTGATACAGTCTTAATTTAAAGTAAAATTAAGCATGGATGAAGATGAATTATTTTATATATATTAAATGATGAAGATAATCACTAACAGGAAGGTAGGATGGGACAACATGTGTATATATAAATACTAGGTTTGCTAAACTAACCATCAAGACCCCCTTACTGTGTCATATATAATCTGTAATCTTTTACTTCCAATCACCCTGGGTTCTAAGAATGATAGAATAAAGAAACGGCATTAAGGTCAACTCTATTAACGTGTCACAAAGGATATTGGTGGTGACAAAAAACAAAACAAAACAACAAACTACCATGACATTATACTTTTACATGATACTTCATTTAAAAAAATGGCATTAATGTAAGACCAACATGTCGATCTCGTTCATATTTCAAGAAAATACTCATAAGATCACAAAAATTTCAAATCTCAGAGTAAATGTGAAACAAAGATTTTGTTTGAAGCTATGAGCACTCAAAAATTCCCATGACATGAAATATTTGAAACACCCACAATTGGTGGGGGAATGATATGAAAATAATGATATGCACAGCCAGCCTTACAATTATTTGATGCATTTATTATCATCGACTGGAAAATTGAAAAACCGGTGGGAAGATTGGGACATCTAATAAAGAGCAGACCATCTTCATAATTTTGACTTAATCCTCTCACTCGCCTTTGACTCTAAATCATCCAGTTCACTTTCATAAATTGCCAGCGCATCATGGTACACATCCTCCTTCATCGCCTTCAGGCTGTCCCTTAGATAACCTTTCCCATAGAAAGACTGTAAAACTCTGAGTGAGTCCCCCAACAATAATCGAGGGGGTTGTATTGCATGCAACAAGCCACATTTGAAGGCTTCCTGACCTGTGAACCTTTTGCCCAAAACCACAGCGTCAGTAAAATTCTTGCCTTTTCCCATCTTGGCCCTGAAGATAAAAACATTTTAAGTTAATCTTATTAATCTTGAACACCTTATTGCTTCACACAATAGTTTGAATTCATCAATATATTTCACTAAAAGCTGTTTTTTTTTATTCAATATTTAATTTTAAATGCTTTTTTAAAAATATAGAAAATGGAGGTTTTTAACCTACACTGTAACACAGATATCTCAAAGACAAAAATCAGATTTCTGGATAACAAGAATTCCCATAGTAATATTTTCTCAAAGTGACACAACAAACTAAAACACATAGGGGGCTGTAACAGGGTTCAATTTCAGGCAACTCTGATATAGCAGGGATCCCGCTGCGCATGAAGTGGGTGTTTTGCCTGCCCATAGGATCGCTTACCTGAACACAAACTTTCAAACATACATGCAATAATCCACACATGACATCCCGATAACTGAGCAGGCGATTATCTCTTATTTACATGTCGCTCCACAGCCTTCCCCAGTTGTACACAGTGACAGACTAGGCAAGGCCTAGTAAGAGGTGAGAGTGAGAGTGAAAGAGAGGCAGGGCATGTACGCGTGTGACTGTGACTGCCTGCTAGGCCAGGCAGTGGTATGGCGACCACAGAGAGAGCGCTTTTTTATGCATCAGTAAAATGTGTGATGTCACTGGGTCTGACTGGACCTTACTTGGAACAGATCGCATTCAAAATCTGATGGAATTTTTAAACTGGAGTTCAAAAATTAAGGCAAGACTAGGCAGAATTCGTTATTATTCGATAATAATTTAGACGGATTTCACCACTTTTATGGCACCTATAAGTTATTTTATAAGTAACAGAAAGTGAATCCTTCTGGTTGTTGCCCTAACTTGGTGACCAAATCTCTGACAGTTTATTTAACCGTTTAGAAGCCGCATCGCCCGCTAACGCTCGCTATAGAAAATGGCCGCATTGCCCGGAGACGCCCGCCGAGTGTAAAGCCTACAATTTCAACGTGAACTCTTTTTCTGCTAAGAATCACTTCATAATACTTTGACCTTATAAAAACGGTTATACTTTCGATTCAACCCTATAAAGCTTGCTTTCCACTTTTCGTTTGCGAAAGCCATCGATTCAAAGTTTCATATTGTTTTTTTTACCACATTTTCAAAGTCCCATGGCATTTACCCCTTTTCAGGCCCCCATTACAAGTTGCAACGACATAATTAACGAGAACAGTGACCACTCAGATGCCTTGAGTGACATTTAGGCTGGTGTTTACAATGACATAGATCTCGATAGTCATGCTTTGTAGGTCTACGAAGCCGAATCAGTCTCCAACTACAGACCACCCTCCACAACCCTGATGGTGTTGACAGAGCTGACAATTATTTTTTTAATGTTTTTTTTTCTCGATATGAACGAATCAACAAATCAGTAGTATATTTTTTTTCTGGTAGTCCAATCATCTTTGCACAGTTTCTTGTATGATTTATTATGTTCAGTCTGTAAATATTGTTTGTGTTGTGTTTTGAAAATGTGTGGTATTTATTTGTACAGAGTTATTTCCCTTTCAGTGGGCTTTTGAGGGATAGCATTTGGCTGGGGTGTGGCACTTAAAGGGTTAACATGAAAATCCTGAAGGATATTTTCCTCATTTACCTTTTTTCTTATAACTTATAACATAACAATTCTAATAAGTTGTTAAGCTGGTTGTGAAAATATACAAATAACCTGGAGAAAAAAGTTTCCAGAATACTCACTCAACAAATGCAAGATTGAACTTTCCTAATCGTCGATTTATAAAAACTTCATTCAGACAAAACCATCCCTTCTCTGAGTTCATTGTTCTAAGATCATGAGCAAGAACTATTAGAGCACCTGCAGCGTACGCATGACCTGAAAACCAAAAGCAAAAAAAAAAAAAATCTACATAGGTTGGGTATAAATACCTTATGCAAAAGAAGAAAAGGACACACTGAACTAAAAGATGTTATTTTCAATATTGGTTTGCTTCAATCTCTCAAAATATTTACTTCGATAAGTTAGAATTTTTTAAAATTAAATTTTAATACATATATATAAATTAAATTTTAATACATATATAACTGAACTTATTCAGTAAAATTAGATCTACTCATTTACCATTTAATGTGATTAGATCTAATTTTACTTAATATTAATATTAATATGCAGCTCTGGGTATAACCCATTGAGCATTGCAAGGTTTATTTTGGATACCTCTATGCTTCTACTATAACTGAACTTAAACTTTTTTTTTTCTAGCCAAAGATGGTGAAACAGCAAAGTTTTTACTACACCTATAGAGAAAAAAAAACCATATTAACTTATGTTAAATGCACTTGTCTTTGGTTATTTTATAAGATCATTAACAGCCCTAGGTTCACCTAAATAATTACGCGTAGAATTACTCTTTCAACAAATCCATCTTCTTTTAAACACTGAGATTTTAGACCTTGTGAATAATTTGAAAAACTGAAAGTTAAATGTGTGAAATACAAGAGCCATTTTACTGGTTAGGAGGTGAAGTGTGGTATAAACATTACTGATTTTAAAAAGAGCAAAGTTCATGTACTGTTTGATGTGAGATATTATAAGTAGTTCCATTTGAAGTAAAACCTTTGATGTTCCACAAAACTGTCATAAGTGGGAATAAAACTTTATGCACATAGTGATGTTAGTAAAAAAAGATTTTGTGTGAATTTTACTTGAAATGTACAGGGATCATAGATAATTATGGTACCTCTGAGTTCACTGAGATTTTCTTTTTTCTCTTTACGCTGTATATAAATAAAGATAGCAAATTACTAGAATAAGTTGACAAGTTTAAGTGTTATTAATTACAGCAGAGCCTTACGGAATGATTAGTTTATATTTTGACTCAAAGCACGACACAAAATCAATAAAAGCATGACCACAAATCGTTTCCTCATCCTGACATGTTTAGATCCATCCCTATCCTGCACTTTCCCCTTAAACAATAACCTGCACGCTGAAAACAATGGATGTGAATGCAGTTTAACAATGTGATTCCTCTTACGAGAAGGAAACATAAATGTGACCTGTAAAATTTTGCGGTAAAACATCAATTTATTCAGAAACTCTTATCAGGTAAAGCAGCAGACACATTTTATATAACATAAAAAATTTTTTTAAAATTTGAACTATGTAAATTTCAAAGTTTAGAATGATATATGCCTTAACGTTATCAAGAATCTCAGTCAACCATTCAAATTTCATTGAAATTCAACTGGCAGATTCAAAGATATAGTGCCTTATCAGTGACTAAACCTTACAAAATGTGCAATAGTGGTAGATATTCTACTTGCAGAGACTGAAGTGTGATGGTAACTGTTTGGGATTATCTTTTTACAAAAATTCATGAGTAAGATTTTTTGAAAAAGAGCATAGTTCACTGTGTTTTAGTTTCTGAGTTATACATTTATAAATCCTTAAAGAGTCAAAGATGTTCTGTCTAATTAAGTTTTAAGTTAATTGACACTCACGAATTCAACAAGGTACAATTAGTTCTTACTTCAATATGGTATAGATACTAATATTGTCAACATCACACTTCAGTTAATAAGCAACTAATAATCATGCAATAGGTTTCTAAAATTCACATTTACACTGATAACAAAATCTAGTCATTACATTAAGATAAACAATGTAGATCTAAATAAATTGGAGGGTATTGAATGTTTTACATTACCATTGATGGCAGCCAAAGTTGGAATTGGAAAGAAAAGTATCCGATATAAGAGTTGCGTGAACCCGACAAATATTTCCATAAGTTTCTCCTCAGGAAGGGTAGCCATGAGATCCAAATCAAGACCATTGCTGAAGAATTTTCCTTTGCCAGTAGTGATAAGGCCTTTACATGATCCATTGCTAAAGTCCGTAGTGCATCAAAATAAATAAATAAAACTTAATAAATGAAAAATGATGATCTTGAAAATCCCCATTAACCTAAAAGTATTATACACACTTGTGAAATAAATATTTAATAACTATGCTTAATATTTGTGTTATATATATTTCCTTAACATTTATTTGAGGGGGTTGGGGGGTTGGGCAGTGTTTCCGTTTTATTGTGGTATTCAACTCATGAAAGGACTTGCAAGATTGGCTACATGGCTGAGACTGGTCACATAATTGTCTCCTCCAAAAAATGTACAATGGGAAATACAATCCATGAAGTTGAGCAGATGGCAGAGATGACTGGTAAAGTATGACAATGGAAACAATATTTGTATCAGATCTGAATGTCACAGTGGTCACAGTGGCACAGTCGGATGTGCGTTCGGCTGACAACCGAAAGGTTGATGGTTCGAACCCTGTCAGGGGCATTGTGATTTATCCCTTGGGCAAGG
>JBCHJU010210913.1:0-15590 GCA_039654505.1 Plocamopherus imperialis
AAGACCCCCCCCCCCCCCCCCCCCCCATCAACAATATTTGACCTTGCGACTTGTTCATTGTAATGGCATACAATGGTTTTTATTGAGAACTGTCTTCTAGTGAGTTGGTGTGAATGGGAGACGTCTGCCTTTAGTTGTTGTGGCATAAATACAATATATATGTCCAGCATTAGTAGCTGTCATAATTTCTGCTTCAACTTCAATGACTCTTCTGTCCCTTGTTTTAGCAAAATTTAGGAGAGGTCATTGGAATAACTTTCATCTGAAAAATCTAATTTTGATTTGATAGAGCCATGCTATTAAGGTTTTTTTTTTTTTTTATGAATAGGGGTAATCTCCCTGCACTGATATATAATACTTTCTGAAAAATCGTTTTTGTAATTTTAAAGTGACGAAGTAGATCTGCAGTGATGCACAAAAATTCCAGCTGGGGAGCCCACAATGAGCACTAAATTTTTAAAAAGAAAGAATTAGACCTATTTAACTATTTACAGTAGTAACACCATAAATAGACATTACTCTCAATGAAAACAACCGGGAAAAGGACATAACCGCTTTTTATGACGTTTTCTAGTGTGTTACCTTTGGTACATGTACTTGTCTGGTTTCAGTGTGTTTTTTCCTCTATTTTTTCTCATGGATTACTCACCATTTTTACCACATTTCTGGAAATATTCAAATTTGATTACTAGTCTTTGATTTCAAACTTGTTAATAGGTTATAAAGGAACACTTTTACTACTGTGGTCATTGATGTATTTGCCAATGCTGATCTCCTATGGCATTTTTAGTATAAAAAATGTTGCGTCAAATTTTTTTTCTCTTTTTTACTCTTTTGCTTCTGCTATTTTTTGACCCAATCTCCCCCCCCCCCCCCCCAAATCAACCAAACATATAACAAACTACACTGTCAGATGCAGACTTCAGTTGTGAGCACATACATACCAATAACTTTGCTGTAGCTTTGATAGTCCATTTTTCTGACCGAACCCATCGAAAAATATGAGGGGCTCGTAACACTAGTAACAGGCTATGGCTGAATTGAAAACCTTCTACAGTCATGAAGAGTTAATAAAGCCTCCACTATAAAGGCAAAACAAAACTAAATTTTCGGGTGTATACAGTAGAACTCGGAAATAACGAGTTTGCCGGGTCCAACCCTAATTACTACAGTGGAGTCCGCTTAAGATAAAACACCGCTTAAGATTAATTTTCGGATAATATAAACTTTTTCATTAGAATTAGACCCAATTTTTTCTCTCTTTGCCATTACTAAGGAGAGTATGGTTAATATAAACTATAATAAACGCCCTCGACCCGAGGTCCGCTTAAGATAAACTCGACAGCTACATAAATATACTACAGGCATACATCTGTAACATGGTTGTGCACTTCATGCTCTGCAATCGGAGCCAAACTCTACATTGCAGTTGTAGTTGTAGGCCTATTGTAGATTTTTTTACCGTGTTCTGACCTCTGGAGATGCTAAGCCAAAGGTAGCCTACGTAGGGTGTGTGTACATGTATGTGTGTGTGTATGGTTGTGTGATTTTTAGCTTGAATTTTCATTGAAATGTTTAAGATAAACTTCGCTTAAGAAAACTGCTGGATCGGTCCCAAGCAGTTTATCTTAATTAAGCAGATTCCACTGTGCATGCATTTCGGAGTTGTCGCAATTCCCGAGCAGCCTAAAACAGTCATGAAATGCTACGAGCGAGACTAGCTACTACACCTGTGTGTATGTGTTTGTACACACTTTATGTGTTCATGTTTGATTTGTGCACATGTGCTGAGATGACTTAAAATTCATCTCAGTACAATTCTGGTCACTTATTGGTAGATTTACAGGTATAATCCGACTCATACGATATGGCTAAGCGTGGCACCACCATGACGCTTCGTCCTGCTATAGGCAGGATGGGTTATTCCATTCTAAGTGAAGGAATGTGATAGGCAGCTAATTTCACCGACTCTAAAATTCTCGAAGCGGTTTAGTTTGAGTAAAGTTTTACCCTTCGTAGTCTTAGCATGGGAGAGGAAACACTCGCTATTTCCGAGTTGGCCTCTTTTGCATATTTGCTACTCTCATGCTAATTTTATTGAGTCAAATAATGGGGAAAAAACAGGGATTTAAATTTTACTTGCTATTTCTGAGTTCTTGCTATTTCCGAGCTCGTTACTTTCATGTTCTTCTGTACCCTTCTTCAGACAACAAAGAACAATCAAAAGACAATAAAACAAGAAATTACAATAAAAATAAAAAGCTAGAAAATATAAATAAGAATAAGAGATAAATATGGAAAAGATCTAGATCTGAATAGAAAAACTTTGCATGGGTGAAGACTGTAGAAGTCCATGGTCCTCCTAGCAATGTAAGGATCAAAGAAAGAACAAAACTTCACCCAGTGTATATACCGTAATTTGTAAAGATCATTGGAAGGACATGCTTATTTTTAATTTAATTCCCTTTGATTTCTTGTTTTCCATTGCGTAAAAATACCTGGAACTTAATGAGAGTAGGCCTTTGTTCAAATAGCATGTGAGATTTTATGGCAAAATAGGGCAGGCAGACTAATGGCTGCACTACACTACAAGCATGTAGCTAAGCGGACATGACAGCCAATGTCAACATTGACAAATTAATCTCTTCCTCCTGGGTCATTGTATGCAAGACCCTGCTACCAAAACCAGTATACACCAGTGGTTTAATACTTGCATTTGCTTACACTCAGAAATATATTTTTTAATATTGTCCATTATGTACTGTCTTTGAAGCCCACATACCAAGAACTTGAAGAAACATCCCCCGATCTAAATCTAATCTACAGAAGGCCTACTTATTTGCTACAGTTTTTCAGTGCTAATAAAAAATCAAACTACATGTATAAGTATAAGTATTTGTGATGACATCTGGCAACTAATTCTGAGCCACCAAGCATCTAGACCCAGTGACATTTGTGCACATTGCACTGAGTATATGTATTTTGAAACATTTTGAAAGATTCATGTTGAAAATTGAAAAGACAGGTGCCAATAGCAGTGTGTCATTCAGCTTTTATCAGAACATAGATCTCAAACACAATGTAAGCATATCACAGTACATGTGCAACAAATGCACAGGACTTGCACTTTCAATTTCAATGTTCTTATCAATCATTTATTTCAGAAAACAAATGCACATAATTTAAATAAAATGATTTAAAACAAGATTGCAAATGATAAAAAAATGAAACAAACCAGCAGACTGTGTCATGGTTAATGAATTGTTGTTTACTAAAATACAATAGGTGGACGCCGGAAAAGTTGATTTTCATGGGACACAAATGAAAGTTGAAAGATCAGCTTATCTGAAAAAAATTAGTGAAAAGTGGATTATCTCTCCCTTAGTAATCGCAAGTGAACAAACAGCGTGATGGCGATGGATGTGTGTGGGAAGGGGTGGGGGGCATATGGATACAAATGAATGGGCACGGCATTTCATATTTAGTGCTTTCCACCACATTTTTCTGATGTTGTCTGGGGACGGTCTTATTTTCTATACATTTTGACAGGCATTGTGCCCGTCACGTTTTGACGAAAGCCTGTGCATCGAGTGTCGAACCTGAGCTCTAGTATAAAAGCCAGCCAACACATGTTAGTTATGGCTACGGGTACAGCACCTTTTCATATTTATGAGTGCGATGGAACAGTCCAACTCTAGCCTAAAGTTACTAAATGTAAAGCCCCTGCCCCTATAATGTAAGTCAATCATATTGCACTTCTAAAGTTAAAGTGCTTTACACCCCGTTAACCATTTGAATTTGAGTCATCTCGCGGGGAAAAAAGGGATGCCGAGGAGGAAAAGAAGCATTTAGCAGAGCAAATATGCTATGATGAACAGGGAAAATAAAATCATCTGTCAAGAACGATACAGTACTCGCTGGATTCCTGCACGTTACGTATTACTGATTACTGCATGCTGCAGCCCGGTTACTGATCCTGCAACATCGCATTCCTGCACGCTTTTTGGTTACTCCCGTGAGCGTGCAGGAATCCAACGAGTGCTGTATAACTATAACGATGACCATCATGCCCCAAATTATGCACCGCGATAACCCCCCCCGGGTGTTCTATCGCCCTTAGTGTATAAAAGTACTCAGTCTTTCTAGATAGCAAGTGAACCCGTTCATAATACAATGCACATGGATAGGGGATAGCCACCAAATTTGGACCCCAGGTCAGTATGCATCAACTGATCCATCCTTCCCTGAGGCCCATATGCCTCCCCTCCTCCACAGCAACCCTAGCATCCCCTCTCTAATGTTGCAGTAAAATTAGTGGCATTTCTGCCTGACATGACGGAAAAGTCTTCTCTTGGAGAATTACTGCATTAATGTTGCACCCATGGGAGAGGCTTTCTTGTCATAGGAGGGACTAGAAAGCGGCCCTAGTGCCAAAGATGTTAGAATATTAGTACAGGTGGGGCATACACAAGGCACCATAGGACATATAGTTGACAGCCTACTACACTAATAATACTAATATGAACACATGTACTACCGTAGTGTGACTGTTGCCAGTACTTAAAGTCGAGGAACCTACAATTACAATATGATGCCACTTGTGCTAGATGCTATTGCGCAATATCATGGTCAATGGCTATTGAGTGAGGGATTGTTGCGTTGCTATTGAAATGTGTACCAGATTTTTTAAAGAAAGACTAAAGTGAAAAATCGACTTAAGTGGCGGATTTGATTTTTTACTGCTATCTTCTGTATCGGTGGGGGTGGCAACGAGCAAAAAAATCGACTTAAGTGACAATCAACTTATCTGAGGTCGACTGTACATGTAAATGATTTGCGTTTACAAAATACAAAGCACATGATATTGGTAAGATTGCTTGAATAAACCTAATCACACGTATAAATTGTCAATGCCATGGTCTTCTCAAGACTAACAGAAGAAAGAAAAAAAGTGCTGTAGAGACACAAAGGTGGTTTACTGGCCTTTGATTTCAAACATGACAAGATGCGACTTGGGCAGATTGCCAAGCCATTCATCAATAAAATCAAAAATATACATGTACTCAACTTACCCCTCTTGGTAACACCCAGTCTCAAACATTTCTACATTGTACATGTATTTGGAATGGATCTGATTCAAATTCCATGTTTAGCATCCTTTGACTAGTGATTGCATTTTGGTTGCTTTCATTCAAGGTTTCAACAGATTCCACATTATCTTTGTTTCATAAACTTAGATTTTAACAAGTCACTTTTTAAATTAAATATTATTTTTGCATATTTGTACAAACAGTGCATTAAAAATTCACTGGAATGCACTAAAAATATTCTGAAGAAATTTTTTTTTCAACTTTTCATTTTATATTTATACATGTAATTCGATAGTTTTAGTTTAAGATATCTTAATGATCTTATCGATATTTGGCATGTTTTACAAATATTCTACAGACAGTTTAATTTTTTTTAGAGATGCTATTCAATAAAAGGAAAATGGGACTGACATTTTTACTGTACTGTAGCCAAAATATTGTTAGGTGGATGGAGAAACATGAAGAAACAGAATATTAATGGCAAAGATGACTTTGAAACAGTAGTTTCAAAATTAACATTAAATGATAAAAAACAAGCACATAGTCACAAATTGAAAAAACACACGTGTATATTATATCGTGTGGGCAAAAAAATGGTGTCGGGACTTTGGTACTTTCCATTCCCTAATCCTAGTTCCCAAATGCATTGGAAAATTTGCCTGGAATATAGAACATTTATTTTTACATTAGTATGACAAATAAAATTAAGATCCATACAGAAATGAGTTGAGCCTCACATGCTTCTCCTCCACAGCAACCCCAACATCTTCTCTCTAATTGTGCACTCTGATTGGGAAAAAATATACATATCCTTGATGATAATGAACACCAAAAGGCTATAGCAATGAGAACAAGAGTTGAGCTAGAAGGACCCAGAGGTTAATGCTATTATTATTATTACTATTATTAGTATTATTGTTATGCTAAGCAATAATTGATTGTCTGTTTCATTATTTATTGTATTTCTCAGCAAAAAGTCTGAAACCTATAAGCATTGAAACATGGAGCATTGTGCGAAAACATTTGGCCAACCCTAAATAGGTTTGAGATTTTCCAGCTGTACTCTGAAATGTAGAAGGAAAGAGAGTAAAGAACCAATCAATAGCATCTGCTAACTCCCAAATCTAGTCATTCACAACACATGTAGAATTTAACCACAGAAAACATTGAAGTTGAAGTGAGAATCAAAGAGACTAGATCTAGATACTGAATAAAAAATAAAAAATGACAAGCATTAAAAATATGACTTGTAAATAAGTTATAAAGACTGCCATGTGAATCAAACAAATCTACAAATCTTGTCTATAATTAAAAATTAAATCATTTATGAATTTATTTCTTTTTTTCAAATGTAGGGCTAAATGAGATAATTTACTGAAAGCTTGTGTTTAACTTTACCAAATCAAAAATCAAATATGACCCATTCTCAAATGGTGAACCCCAAATCTGTGTCGCAACTATTTATTTTTCAAATCCCTATCAATTTGGCTTCATGAAGCATTTGTGGATTGTAATTCAAAGGCAGAAGATAATTTTAAACTTCACTATGACAGTAATATAATAAACTGAACTAATTGAGTTGCGAAGTCACCGCAGTTATTGAAGACATACAAGTTACCCTCAAAACTCATAATTAAGGATCTATTTGCTTGTACAAACTACACTACCAGATTAATTGCTTCTATGCTAACTAGAACTTCAATGCAGAAGAAAAGGGGCACGATTGTATGTTAAAGCAAATCTTCCGAGGAAAACAACAATGCGATGCACAGACCTGTGCCTGTGATTCAGTGTGATAAGACAGGTCCTAACCGCGTTATAATGTGTCATTGCTTTGATTAATTAAATTATAATAATAATAAGTTTTTTTTATAATAAATAGTGATCGAATGCCATTTTTCCTCTGCCCCAACCATCTTCGAACGATAATAAACTATAAACAATGCCAGATCCCAACTTTCTGTAGTGTATTACTATAAATATAAATATTATATTATTAGTATTAGTACCAGCATTGGCATTATGGTTGGTGACAGGCATCAGTTCAGTCGTGTTAAATGGCATTTAATACTGCAATGGAACAATGGGGGCGGCAAAGCTGGCATCGCAAACGCCAATTGTGATAGTGTCGTGGCTTAATAAGGGCCGTTTGAGGGAGGGGGCGGTATTGGCTTAGAGGACGAGATACCGTTGGTCGGAAATGAGATTGTCTGTTTGGCTGGATTTTTCTGTATCAAGCTTTGCTGTTAACAGCCGATTATCACTAGATCGATGTCGCTAACGAGAGGTTTCTTTGACATTTATGTAGCTTTTTACAGGTTTTTATTACTAGTAATATATAGCAAAAAATTCGGGACCAGAGATTAATGTCGCTATCCTGAGGTTGTCGTTATTCGGAGGTGTCGTTATCCAGAGGTTCCACTGTATGTCATCAAAACAGTAATGATATTTGCTTGTTTTATAATTTTTCTCCTTAAGTAACAATGAAAAATAAAGACTGACTTCCAGAATGCATGGGCAAGTACTTTAGTAATGGCTATAAAACTTGACAAATGAAGTCAATGAGCCGCAAATGTAGTGTCCTGCAAGCTGAATATCAATGTTTTTTTTATCATTGCCGTTATTATGACATACATATTTATAAAAAACCTTAAGTATCACTCTCTCTTCTACTACTAATAAATTTTTTTTTGAAAGAAAGAGTCATTATCATGAATATAACAACAATTTGATGTATCCAGTTACTATGACATCACTGTGATATACAGTGGTGTCCGCTTAAGATAAACACCGCTTAAGATAAATTTTCGGTTAATATAAACTTTTTCCTTGGACCCAATTTTTTCTCTCTTTGCCATTACTAACGAAAGTAGGTTAATATAAACCATAATAAACGCTGTCGACCCTTGGTCCGCTTAAGATAAACTCTACAGCTACAAAAATGTACTACATGTACAGGCATACATCCGAAACGTGGTTGTCAACTTGATGCTCTACAATAGGAACCAAACTGTACATTGTTCACATTTAGTTGTAGTTGTAGGCCTACTGTAGATTTCTGTACGGTCTTATGACCTCTGAAGACGCTAAGCCAACACCCCTGCTGAAGGCAGCCTGCATAGGGTGTGTATTTCTGTGTTGTTTGTGTGATTTTTAGCTTTAATTTTCATTGAAATGGTTAAGATAAACCTCGCTTAAGATAAACTGCTGGATCGGTCCCCAAGCAGTTTATCTTAAGCGGACTCCACTGTATGTCATTCTACCCTTAAAAGCTTTAAGTTTAAGTTGAATGTAATGGAAACTCTGAAATATAATTTCTTTTGATATTTGAAAGTAATATTCTAAGGTCCCCTTACCATGTCCACCTTTTGAGAATGGATCATTTAGAAGGCTCCCTCAGCCGATAGAATACAACACTACATGTATACGGTATAAGTTAGTAATACTGTACACTGTAATACATGTATAAATAATTCTACGTACAATGTAATTCTCATTCAACAAAAAAGAAAATATTGTATGAGACATTACTTACAAGACTAGACTCTTGTATGGTATCACTATAACATAACATTAACATAAAACATAGTATTAATAACTTCAAATATAAAAAGAATAATTAACAATTCAAATTTTTCAGGCATGATCAACATTTTACGCACTAAGTGTTTCTTGCATCACATTACAAAGTAACTTTATAAATTATGTTCTGAATCATGAATTCATTAAACATAATTATAAATTTGAAACTCGATCATTCATTTGAAATTTGAATAGAGAAGAAAAGAGAAGATTCTGCACAGTACTCGTCTGATTCCTGCATCTGATTCCTGCGTCTGATTCCTCGAGGATTTACAAAATTCAAATCCAAATATAATCCATTACATAATAAAATAATGACAAACATCACAAACATAACACTAAAAAAATTTTCTTCTTTTTATTTCTTCGTGGTATTTATTTTAACCCCTGAAAATGGAGGACCAATATCAGTTTTACATGAATTTATGAGAGTTAATGTGTTGTTTAAATGTGGTGATGTCCTCTGTTTCAGCAATGAGTGGCGGTAGGCTGTTCCAAATTTGAATTGGGGATGGAAAAAAGAAGTTACAGTATCATAGTTACAGGAGTTACAATTACAGTACTCGCCGGATCCCTGCACGCTCAAAGGAGTAACCAAAAAGTGTGCAGGAATGCGATGTTGCACGAATCCAGTGTCGTCAATAGAGAGGCACTTGAACACACATGGTCCCAACCACCACCTCAGAGTGCAAATGAAACGATAGTGGGTGTAGTGTAATGGAAGCATGCAGACTTGGCATGACACAGTGACCTCAATGCCCCATCCACCCCACCATCAGTCCAAATCAGTGCACTGTCGCATCACTGCTGCTGTAGTCATAACGGACATGGAATTTGATGTTGAAGTTGAGGTTATGATGCTCGTCATAAGTTACAATGTATCTACAAGTCACACTCTCTTCACGGACGCATGCACACACACACATACTACACACACACACACACACATATCCTTCCTCACCCGCCGTTATTCCCATAGTCTTTTTACATGGTGGGTTCTTTGGGCTTGGGGTCTCAACAAAACAATTTAATATAATGTATTTTACTTTCCGGCCGTTAAAAAAAAATAAAAAATTTAACAACGGACAAGAAATACCGTGCAGTAATGCGTACGTGGTGTGCAGTTTCAGGGACTTATTTAAAAGAAAAAATTCGGTAAGGGCTGCAGCATTCAGTAATACGAAACGTGCAGGAATCAGACGAGTACAGTGCAGAATCTTCTCTTTTCTTCTCTATTCAAATTTCAAATGAATGATTGAGTTTCAAAACATTATAGCTTGAGATTTAGATGCCTTGTCAATCAGATCTAAAATTGTCCATTTGGTATCTATTT
Source organism: Plocamopherus imperialis (assembly GCA_039654505.1). Classification (NCBI taxonomy): domain Eukaryota; kingdom Metazoa; phylum Mollusca; class Gastropoda; order Nudibranchia; family Polyceridae; genus Plocamopherus; species Plocamopherus imperialis. The sequence goes on from JBCHJU010210913.1 coordinate 10,006, forward strand.
ATTCTGTAGTGAAAATGCATGAGACATTTTTGCGCTGATTTATTAAGAAATGGAAAGCATTGAATTGTTACAGTTTTAGGTTAAAAAAAACACACTCCCGGTTTCATGATTAGTAAGGTCCAGCCTCATTCCATACAAATTTATGATAGAATTAAATCAATTCCTTGCACTGGCAGTTCTTAAAAAAAGAATTGATTTAAAATATAATTGAATTGTTTATATAAAATATATGTTATTATAACCATAAATATAACAATTTGAACTATAACATTGTTAGGAATGACACTGGTATCATAAGTGATTAGCATTACACAAGGTTGTAAAACAGGCCATCAGGATCCATTCACTGCATTGTTAGCGAGAACCTTCTTTTCCAGTTCAAATGAATACTGAGGGTGATAAAAAAAGACGCATCATTGACATTATTATACAAGGGACAGAAATTCAATGTACACTATCCAACAAACATTTCAGAATTACCATTACCTCCTTGAAATGGATTCAAAACAGTAAATGTCAGGAAAAAAAACAAATGCTCCATTGTATTCACTTCCTGTCATGTTGACCCCCAAATACTGCAAATATTTTTTTTTCTTATCCGTATCAGTTATTTTTTTGTCTTGACCTTTGGACTTTATAGCGATGAGGTGGAAATATTATAATTAAATTTGATAAAAAAAAGAAAAAAAAAGAGATTTGAGAGAGAATCAAAAAGAGGGTGTGTTGACTGGTACACTCATGAGTCGTTTGATACATCTTATTATGTATATATATATATATCATGAAAGATGTGTAAATAAGAAGGTGAGTGACATAATCAAAGACAAGACACATCCAATTCATATTCATATTGAGTATCTCATGCCTCAGGCCAAGACAAGCAAATACCTGAACTCTTTTATCCACTCAGCAGTTAAAATTTTAAACAAAACAAAAGGACCTGACCAACTTGACAATGATAAGCGAGAATAGAATGTAAGTTGATAGATATGGGTACATGTGTATGTGTAGATTAGTGTTTTTGTTTGTTTGAGATATATCCCAGTATATCCATAGTGGGAGATTTGAATATGTATACAGAGTATTTTATGTAAATCAGTTTCCCATCATTTTTTTTTTTTTTCACATAACATTGAGTGTATGAATCATGAAGGTATCAGAAGCATCATAGGAAGTTTGCGTTTTCATTTTTGCACAGTGTAACTGTAACTGATCATGGGAGCATGGATCATTGTTCAGGGCATTTGACCACCAGATTCAAAACCCACTGTGCAGGCGAAAGTTAAATTTGAAATATCCATATTACAAAGGTTTTTTCCTCTCCTTCAGTAGACAAAGATGAATGAGTACCTCATCCCATTGGAGATGGATCATAAACTAGGAAGTTTCATGTGCTTTTGCGCATCTAAAAGAACCCACTGTGATTAAATAAAAAAGAGCAGGCCATATCGGTCATCATCCTAGTAAAATTCAATTCCTACCAAAATAATCCTTTCTGTTTCATAAAACACCCCTTGTAAATTAATGTAAACTCCTGCACCCCAGACTTATTGACTTGTTTATTACTTCTGAATTCAAATAAAGTGAAACACGGGTGAACTGAAAAAAACGCTAAACCAAAACAAACTGCAAGTGTTCTTTGTCCTCCTTCATTATCATTGTTCAGAAAAAATGTTCAACACCGTCAACTCTAATGAAAAAGGCCAATAAAAATACAAAATATACTGGATCATGGATTATGTTATGTAGAAAAGATGTGAAAGTGAGGATAGCAAAAGCCTGGTAATAAATATGGCAAAATATAAAAATCAAATTTAAAACAGTCATGTTATTGTCTCTATGGCTGAAGCACCTGGATTTAAAGTACATGTACTTTAGAAGGTGTTGCAGACTCATTTTAAAAAGTCTTAAGTGATTATGTATTGTACACCTCTTGCTTAGTCAAAACATGCAAAGTTGATCAAGTACAAGCCCCATTCATTATCACATCAAAGACTTGAAAAAACAACAACCCAAAATACACGTAGAAACGTACCGAAAATGTGTCATCTGTTAGTGCCAGTCTCTTATTTCCAATATGAAGGGCACTGATCTGCAGGAATGATAATCAGTATGGTCCATCAGGATTTAGGTAGGGCTACTAAAGCAAAAATAAAGGGCATGCCATTTATATTTATAATTTCTTTTTCAACATAAGAGACACAATAAATGTACAATAACTTGAATAACCCATTGGATTTAACCATATTGGGGCAAAATGATCGTCTGCTGGCACAGACAATTTGCTCAAGCAAAGACAGAACTAATAAACATGTCTTGTCTAATTTTAGGTGTCGCTTTAACAGGCATACTTAGTCTATCATTATGCTTGTGATATAGCCTACTAATCAATAGCCCATCCCATATGAAAATAATAATAACAATAACAAAATAATAATAAAAATAATAACAATTAATAATAATAAACATATCTCTATAGCACCTAATGCCAAGACCTCTAGGTGCTTTACAATATTAAAATTTAAAAGGGAAACTCAAAGCTTACAGATAATATACAGGTAGAAAACATGTTAGATCAAAGGTATAACAAAATACACACTGCCAGCATAGAACAAAATGCCAAGGTGTCATTATACATCATCATCTCATACTGAGCAGTCATAAAAATGCTGACATGAACATTTTAAAATTAAATTGAACATAAAATGATAGACGACATAAAAGTCAATAGGTTAAGTCCAACAATAAAATATCTCTCATAAAAAAATATACTGAAAATGAAATCAGAAGGAAATGGCCCCAATGTTTGTCATGAAATTGAAAAACACATAACTGGATTAATCAAATGTGTGTATTCATATTATATTAGAAAAAAAAGTCATTGCATAAGAAAAACCAAAACATGGGACCAGATCGGTACACTTTCATTGTTCATTTGGAAAAAGACATATGGGCAAGGTAAAAAGACTACTGTACCAACAAATGATAGAAGACAGAGAGATCAAGAGGAAGGAAGTTGCTTATAACTTATATACATGTATATCCGACTGAGGAAAATGTAATAAGATGGAGTAAGTACATGTCATGTATGAATGTCTGCTTCTTTCAGTCTTTATATTTATATGTAGGTGTAACTTCATCTCTATCCTAGTTAAAGCACTGTCTACCAATAAAGAGAGAAAACTATCAAAGGTTTCCTTTTATGTTAATATTTATAAAGGCAATTAATTTTCATTCAATCCTTGAGTTACTGTGTTAGTGTTAAAAAATAAAAGAAATAAAAATAAAATCCCACTCAAATCATCCCCGGAGGGCAATTGGTCTTTTTGATTTTTAACCGAAAACCGAGCGTCAGCCGCAAGAGCAGCGCCGCAAACGGAGGCAATTAGTGTAAATAACCTTGCCCAAGGGATAAATCACAATGCCCCTGACAGGGTTCGAACCACTAACCTTTCGGTTGTCAGCCGAACGCACAACCGACTGCGCCACTGTGACCACTTAATGTACATTGCCAATTTAACCAACCAACTTCTCGTCTCTAGACCTAGGCTAAATCCTCTTCATTCGTTCCTTCCCAGGGACAACGAGTGGGACTTTTTGCCCTTCCGGTTCTGGATCGGCATCTGGACTTCCGGAATGCTTCTCCTGATCGTGGCCTTTGACCTCAGCGCCTTAGTTCGCTACATCACGCGCTTCACAGAGGAAAGCTTCGCCTCCCTCATCGCTTTCATCTTCATCTACGAAGCCTTCAAAAAACTTGGAGAGATCGCCGAAAAAGACGCGCCTCTCCGTCTTGACCCGGATGGACCGGAAATGCCAAAGTGCTTCTGTAACATCAGCATGCGTAAGTCGCTTGAATAGACACCAAGTGCTACGGTTCTAGCCAAAGTGCTTCTGTAACATTACCATGCGAAAGTCGCTTGAATAGACACCAAGTGCTACGGTTCTAGCCATTTTTTTCCCTTTTTACATCGCATCTAAATACAGATTGTGTATAATGTAATGATATCAATATACATTGATATAGTTCATGTGTTGCCTATTGTATTATGTTCAATTTTTGAACGCCATTGGAATACAATTATATCCTTAATGACAACATCACTAAAAAGGACATTATGATATTCACATCGCAAATTGAAACTGAAAGTATGATAATATCTTTAAACGATATTGCAAGACAATTATTAGTTCATGACAAGATTATCAAAAGTAAGGACATACTAACACCGCAGATTGAGGGTGAAACATTTGAGTCTCCGTGCTTTGTATCACCACATGGTATGCTTACTGATCATTGCAGTCCAACCTTTGTACCATTGCAGCAAGCTGGAACAGCAGTAGCACCGCCACCACCACCACCCTAGCCCCCGCCCTCATGCAGGTCAACGAGACGTACTGCAACTACCTGAACAGCACGGCCACCAACGGCAGCAGCTACAGGTGGGAGTGCCAGGCCCTGTTCTACGTGCCCGACGTCTTCCTGGCCTCCATCATCCTCTTCATGGTCACCTTCTGCATCTCCCTCTTCCTGGTCGACTTCCGGCACTGGCCCTGTTTCCCTACATACGTAAGGAGGGAGGAGGGGAGGAAGGGAGGGAGGGAGGGATGGAGGAAGGGAGGGAGGGAGGGAGGGATAAAGGGATGGAGGGAGGGAGGAGGAGAGGGATGGAGGAAGGGATGAAGGATGGGAGGGAGGAAGGATGGATGGAGGGCTGGAGGGAGGTGGGAGGGAAGTGGGAAGGGATGGATAGAGGGAGGAGGGAGGGAGGAGGTTGGGATGGAGGAAGGGAGGGAGGGACGGAGGGAGAGAGGTAGTGAGGGAGGGAGGGAGGGAGGGAGGGAGGGCTGCACTGATGACCCATTACAAGAAGCATTCATTGTAGACGTCAATGGAATCAGGGTAAAGGCAAATAAACACCATGGCTCTTGTAGAGCTGACTTACAACAGACAATATTATGGGACTAGCAATGTTTGAAGAATGGATAATTTGGGCAATGATTTTATTATCAAAATGGGTAAAAAAAAAAAAAAAGTCTCAGTATCATCTCTGTCTCCCCTTGTTGCAGGTCCGTAACATTTTGGGGGACTTTGCCGTCCTGATAGCCATTCTGGTAGCCGTGGGAATAGATATGGCCATGGGCCTGCCAACGCCAAAACTCATTGTGCCAGAAGAGTTCAAGGTCAGTCAAAGTTTATAATATACAACGTTTTGCATTGGGAAAAAAATGTAGTTTAACTCAATATGCTATCATGAGGTTGCCCTTATACTATAGTTTACTTGTTTAAGTAAACGACTTTGATTCTATAGTCAAAAGGATGTTTGTAGTCAATATGCTATCCTGTTGAGCAAACCTGTGCTCATCCCTTGACCTTGACCTTTCAGGTTCTAAAGTTTCCGAGTGGCACAGTGGTTGTGCTTTGAACTCACAACCGTAAAGTTGCTGGTTCTTCTTCTTCTTCTTCTTCTTCTTCTTCTTCTTCTTCTTCTTCTTCTTCTCCTTCTCCTTCTTCTTCTTCTTCTCCTTCTTCTTCTTCTTCTTCTTCTTCTTCTTCTTCTTCTTCTTCTTCTTCTTCTTCTTCT
>JBCHJU010212024.1:0-15589 GCA_039654505.1 Plocamopherus imperialis
ATATATAGGAGAGCGAGAATGAGAGCGAGAGAGAGAGAGAGCGAGAGCGAGACAGTGTTTTTATATGGGTTCATGTCTGTGGTGTCCTGCAAAAAGGCGTGCCCTATATTCCCAATGTTTTAAAAGAGGCTTGCAACTACAACCTTTGTTTTTTATGGCAATCTGTGCCTTCTATTCCTGTATGAATACCTTTCACCTCCATCTTTGTCTGACCCAAAGTCAAATGCATTTCCTGCATTGCAGACGGCTAGCGTTGAGGTGTGGTGGCCAAGGGGCTATGGTCAGCAAGCCCTTTACAACCTGTCGGTCACTTTCACAGCCGGTCTGGACAAGTCTAGCAAGGACATTAAAATTGGTTTCCGCACTGTGGAGCTCATTCAGGAACAAATCTCTTCCAATGCATCACAAGGTACTAGTACCAAATGTAAAGACTGTTTTTCAAGGGGATTTGTAGATTCCTTATAACTATACACATAATTGTATTTTATCAACAAATCAGAACTTTGGAATATAGGTACCGGTACAAAGATACTTTAATGAAAAGGCTATTTATTACTGTTTTCTCTCAGTTCATTCGCCCCCTTCCCCCCCCCCTCCCCTCACACACACACACACATACATGACACCTTTTTTCACATGGAGCCTTTTATCCGCTAGCAATTGTCTCATTATATTGATTCACAATATCCAACCTGAGACAAAATAAATAAGAAAAAAAGAATTGTGTAAAGTTATATAAAATATCCATGACCATCAAGCTGTCTTCTTGCTTCTCCACCAGGCCTGACGTTTTACTTCAAAATCAATGGACTTCCTGTGTTCCTGAAAGGCAGCAACTGGATTCCCGCTGATAGTTTCCAGGAAAAAGTTACTGAAGCCCGGATTCGTTATTTGCTTCAATCATCTGCTGATGTTGGCATGAATGCCATGAGGGTGTGGGGAGGAGGGGTGAGTAATGAGACTTTTGTCAAATCAACATTGTGAATAAATACTGCATGTAATTTGAAGCATCGCTTCCACATAACAATTAAAAAGTAATACATGTACCCTATCAAATCAAAAACAAAGATTTTTATTTTCTAATTTCAATTGTTGTTTATTTTTAGTTTTTTTGTTTGTTTTGTCTTTCGTTCTTACTCAGGGATTTATTTTTAAACTACACATCCATTTCGCCGGCCAATTAGAACATTTTCATGTCACTGTAAACATGAGACTTCCCTTTTGTCTTTTGGAAGCAACCCCTTCCCCATAAAACCTATTGTTCTTTTTATCATCATGAATAAAAATCTAACACCAAATTTAAGTCGACCCACTTTCAAAATGGCCAAAAACAAAATTTCATGGCCTTTTCGAGTGGGTCTGAATTTTAAAGATTTTCCTGTAGGCCTGTCAATTTCCTGTATCGTTTGCACATCCTTGTCATCATTGGGTGTCATTTGGAAAATAAAAGTAGACAATAATAACTATAAAGCTATTTTCAATTTTATTTATTGAAATCGGCTAATGTTTGATAATTATGTAAATTATTCATTCTGAACTCCTATTTTAGATGCTAGAAAATTGTAATGGACAAATATCCATAAACTTTTGATGATTTGACAGCGCAAATGCATTTTTCCAAAGTCTTGTTTTGTGCCTTTTTTGGCTTTACTTTTGACATTCTGCAACTCTTGCTTTCTTGATTGATGAACAAGGCAATAATTTTGAAATGATTGCAAATCAATAATTCAAGCCAACTTGCTTATTCCTGCGCAGGTTTATGAGTCAGATTATTTTTACACCGTGGCTGACGAACTTGGAATCATGATTTGGCAAGACCTGATGTTCAGTGTGGCCATGTATCCGGCAAGCCAGCCATTCCTGCAATCCGTTTCAAAGGAAGTGCAGCAACAGGTAGAAAATCTTGATTTGACCTTGACCCTAAATAGCCACATACTGGCCATTCTTTTATTATAATATGTAAAAGCATGTGACTGTAGTCATGGTGATGTGATGTAACTGGCTGCTTCTGCTTCCTCCACTCATATTTCCCTTACTGGGACATTTCATGTTTGCTCCTTTTGGACGGTGGATGTAAAGGATTGCTTCCCTTTGCCGGGCACAGCAATTAACTCAGACTATGCCCCCTCATATTCCCATACAAAAAAAAGAAATGCATATTGAATGGTCTCCCTTCCAAAGGCCAAAATGAACCATCCTCCTTATTCTCCGTCATTTTCTTGTTACCCTTTTACTTGACAATTTAAAATGTAACTTGGAAATCATTGCGCAGTTAATCTATTTGAAGGACAATGGTTCATTTTTGGCTTTTGAAGGGAAATTGTTCAAGAATAAATTATCCCTAGTTTTTTTTTTGGACAGTATTTATATTACGTCGCAATACACAATGTATCTACCTGTTTCCTCCAGCCAAATATTTATGTGTAGATACACAAATATATTGGGGGTCTGTTTTTGCATGCTGCATCCATGAAGTACACAGCATTTTATCGGAAAAGTTGAGATTTTTTTTTCTGTCAATAATTCATACCCGACTTACCTGCCAGTCTCCATTTGAATCAAATGCTTGATGCTGACATTGTTATCAAAGTAGCATACTTTCATTACATCCTCCATTTTATTATGAATTAATGTTTTCTCTTTCAAAATTGATTTAATTTATTGTAGTAGACAGATCAATGATGATGCTTTCATTAACAAATTTGTTTCCTTTGGAGCCAAATCTCAACAGCCTGTTCCTCACAACCAATTGATTGCATGCTTGGCTGAACAAAAACTTAGAATTTCTTTATTCAACTTTTTACATATATATGTAAACCATTAACTACTTGGAGCCATTATATCCACTTGAGTAGTATTTATGTCTTTGACTGTAATTTGCCCATATATCTGGATGAACATGACCATTTATCAGCATGAGAACAATTTAACTCTTTGACTACAGTATACTCATGAATGGGGATGAGCAAATCTGTATACATCATGATATATGGACAAATTGTAGTCAATAAAGAGTTAAATCATGTTCATGCTGATATATCAGCTTTAAGTGGTCCAAGAGTAAAGCCTTTTTAGCTTTGCCGCATCATGTGTCTGTTCCATTCCACTGACTCTGAGATCAACATGTATTTTGTGCACATCAGATGCAGCGCCTTAAACATCATGTGAGTATCATCCTTTGGGCAGGAAGTAATGAAAACGAGAAAGCTTTGCGGGACAACTGGTTTGGAACTCAAGACAATTACGACCGGTACTACAAAGATTTTCTGAGCCTCTATGTGGACACTCTCATGCCAATAGGTACTTGGGCTTTACTTTCCCTTGTGCAGTTGGGGTCCACACGCGCGGTTGAGGTGTTTGGGTTGGGGTCCAAACGTGGTGGAGGTGTTTGGGTTGGGGTCCAAATGTGGTGGAGGTGTTTGGGTTGGGGTCAAAACGTGGTGGAGGTGTTTGGGTAAGATAAGCTGGTCCTTTTAGAGAGTTTCCATAATGAAGCGCTGTCATGAAGCAGGAAATGCCAGTTGTCAGGCCAGTACTGACAATGTGAGAGCAAACTACCTTTGTGATCACATTTGCACAGCTTTAGTTCTTTGGACATGAAACTGAAAGGTTTAGGGTTTGAATCCTATGTGGGAAAGTGTGACTTACCTTTGAGCAAAGTTGTTTAGTCTAGTCTTAGTCTTCATAATAGCTTACAAAACTCAGAAAGCTAAGTTTTCTTGTCAACACACCTTAAGTACTCTATTGTTCTAGTATTTTGATATAAGTGTTGTATATTTAAGTCTCATTTGAAAACTTTTGTATCTTTACTGTACTTTACATTGGTAGGGAGTTTATTCCACAATTTGAATGTATTAGGGAAATATGAATATAAATTTCTATCTACATTCGATGTGATCACCAGATCTTGTGTGGCTATTTCTCACATTGAATTCCTCTACTGATGATATTGCTTGTCCATTAATTGCTTTGAAAAGAATGTTTACTTTACCTCTAGCTCTTTGTTCTTTGAGGGGTATCCACGGTAACTTACCCATGTTTATTTTTGTGTTGCCTGTTGAATGGTTATAGTTATTGGTAAAAAAATCCATCCACTTTTTTTTTAAATTTCTCTAACTCATCTATTTGGTTTTGACAATGTGGATCCCATACACATCCTCCATATTCTAAGACTAAGATTGGTTTTTCAAAGGTTTTGTCTTTGTAACATTTATCATTGACATGTTGTGGGCAGTCATTGATGTTATGTTTTTAGAATGCTAATAGACTATTTGCTTTCTTACATATTTCTGTTGGTCTTTCCATCAAAGTTTATTATCTATAATAACACCTAAGTATTTTGCATTCTTTGTGGTTATAAGTGTTTGGTTGTGTAGGCTACAGTTTACACCAATGTGTCCATTTGCGGCCTTGGCCTCCAGCTGGCGCTCGGTTTGCGGTCAGGAACCAAGAGACAAATTTTCATTTGAGGATAAATTAAGTGGAATTTTCATTCTCGTTTTGTGTTGTTTTTTTTTTTAATATACACTGACTGTGCTTAAATCTTAATAGTGTTTAATGCTGCAGTGGAGAGCTTAGTATTATGGCAGAAATCCAGGAACAAAGTCCACTTACAAGACTAAACAAGGCCATAAATGCTGATGGAAATATACAGTATTTGGTAGAGGGTGTTAGTGTTACTTTCCCGAATGTTGAACACCAGCTGATGGAGACACCAGCAAGCGTAGCAAAACAAAAATCTCTGGGTTGACTTTCATAACTTTGCATGGTTGTGATATCGCATCCTGGAAGGCAAGGCAGTCGGTTTACACGACATGTTAGTTATGTGCTTGCTGTGTTGCTTCTCTAGTGTCGATGTGTATTATCTCCAGGTATTTTTAGTTGTGCTTTCATTTGGCATTTTAGTTCCCTCTTTAAAAGTTGTCTTCCTGTTAAAGCATGTACATACAAGATATAAAAATCCCAATTATCTGAATTATATTTGAAGTGCTTAAGAAAAACTAACTATTTTTATTACATGTACTGCACTTTCTGTGAATTTTCCCGTAACTTCTTTCCCCTTATTAACCAATGTGAACAAAATAATATGGTCCTAGGTTGGTCCTGCTTCATGCATCTGTCAGACTACTGAACTCTTGTCCGCATTTTTTGTTTTTTTTTCAAACACTTTCATCAGTTCCTCTTAGAATACTGAGATTGCAATGTGCAGCATATAAATTGATTATTGTGTGTGTGTGATTTTACTGACTTGTTTGTTTTTGTTTTATATTTGTTTTATTGGTTGTTTCCCTTTGTTAGTGACGGCAGAAGATTCCAGTCGGGAGTATCTCGTTTCTAGTCCAACCAACGGAGCTCAAAGTGTGAAAGAAGGATACGTTGCCCAAAACCCTGACAGTGAGCTGTATGGTGATAGTGAGTATGACATTGATCGTACAGTTGAACTTGAACTTATGAAAATTGGATACTTGCTTTTTAACCAATTTCAATCAGGTTTTTTTTTTTTTTTATGTGTTTGTTTATGTTTGGGTTTGGCTTCTTGGGGATGGGTAATTACTCTTGTCATAAATTTGTAGAAATATAACTAATTCTATGGCTCTCTCTTTCTCTAAGCCTTTGATAATTTTTTAGTTTAAAATTTCAAGTGAATCATTGCATGTTTAAGGTAGATGTTTGTTTTGTAATGCTCCTTCCTCATTCATGATCCATGATATTGCTTTCCATCAGTTCATTATTACGACTACATGGCTGACCAATGGAATCCATCCGTTTTCCGCATCCCTCGCTCTGCAACTGAATACGGCATTCAGGCTTGGTGCAATGCAGAAAGTCTGTCAACAGTGTTTGAAGAGCTAGATTATGCCATGGACGGGTTTATGGCTGGTCATAGGCAACACCACAATCTTGGTAACAGTTTGAACAATGTTTACAGTCATTTGAATATGTTGTCTTAGTTACTTCTCTTGCTTCTGATTGATAGGTGTTACCAGATACACTATTAGACTATTAGATCTACAAATATTATTATGTACCTTTCTTGTCCTTTTGGATATTTTTTGTCTGTCCTTGAGACAATATTGCTATTGCCTTTTTCGATTGAACTCAATATAAATGGCATTATTTTTGTACCCATTTTAGAATATGTTGCTGTTTGGCTGTTCAAAGAAAAATTCTTAATTTATGATTTTACTTTGTTATGATGTATTGTCCGCCTCATTTGGTACTTTCTTTGTTTACATTACAGGCAACACTGAAATGGCAGCAGAGGTTGGGATGCATATGCACATGCCAACATCACCGGACAATAAAACAAGATTCTTTGACTTCATCTATCTCACACAGGTATTGTAAGGGGAAAAAAGTTGAAAACAGTAAGTGTTAGTTGAAATCAGTAAACGTTAGTTGAAATCAGTAAATGTTAGTTGAAATCAGTAAATGTTAGTTGAAATCAGTAAATATGTTAGTTGAAATCAGTAAATGTTAGTTGAAATCAGTAAATGTTAGTTGAAATAATTAAATGTTACTCCAATTGCTTGTTTGAGCTAGGCATGGGCTTCTCCATGGATTTATTTATTCTACAGTCTGCCTCAGAGTTGGTTGACTTGTATTATGCATGAACATTGAAAGAAATTAACACTAACATCTGCTTGTAAATATGAGGGCATTGTGGTAAACTGCTAGATCGTCAAATTACGGACTGAGATGTTTAAAGTTCAAAACAATTAAGTGACACATGGTATTTTTTCCTAAGCAAGGAAAATCACCCCTGTTGCTTCACTCAAAACCCAGGGATAAAGGGCACAGCTTGGACTGGGAAAATATTTTTGCATAGACTAGCGTCTTATTCAGAAGTGAAATATTAAATTTATCAATGTCCACTTCATGCAGCGCTTCTCTTCATGCAGCACTTCACTTCGAAGTTTGTGGCGCTGCTCTGCAGCTGACGCTCAATTTTTGGTAAAAAAAAAAAACAAATGACAAATTTCGAATGAATTAGTGGAACTTTTTTTTTTTTATTTGTATGCTATGGAACTCAGTATATGTTTCAACCCTATGAGCCGAAAGCCTCGAAAGGATTACTTTTACTCATCTCCCTGTTCTTTAAATATCATACAGTAGAAGTATTTGGCTGAGGATGTCGTATTATTCTATAAACACACAATGAAATTGATGTTATTAAATGATGAAATAATAATCAGAATACTGAGTACCAATGCATCTGTCTGTGATTCTGTTGATCTGATGAATAGAACAAGAAGATCTCATAAGTGAGAGATCTTTTAAGAAGGATGAAATCATCCTCTTTTATCTTCGTGTACAAGTACTGTGAAATATTGATGTCACCAAGTTTATGGTGGTTATGTCAATGTTTGTTTGCATTTTATGTTCTCACAACTCATTTTGATGTAGATGACCTGTGTGTTGTGCTTCTGTGTATTTCAAGTTTTTTTTTCTAAAAGCTCTAACTCTGTTTAAAATATAATATATCATTATTTTGAAGGACTTTCTAAAATGAGATGCAATCAGTAAAGTTGACTTAATTTTGTAGCCATGCTTTCACTTTGATTTTATATACCAGGTGGGTTAAAAATGGCGTAGGAACTTTGATACCCTATACTCCCCCATCCTGTTTACAGAGTACAATGAAACCTTGCAAAGATCTAGAAAGAATATTTTTACTTTAGTGTTAGAAATATTATTTAAATCCATAAAGGAATAAAGACGAGATCGAATTTTAAGTGCTATGTTATCAATGTACCAAATAATCACAGATTTCCTGTGCTGATTGGCTCATGGCTCGACTGTGATCGTTGATAGGCCAAACTTTTAATGATACATTCACACTTCGATACCCAGAACTATTTTTAAGAGCAGATGACTTAAGATTACTGTCATAGAACATTTCTACTGGGAAAAGATCAATTAAAAACAGAATTTACCATCTTTTAATCCATGTTTACAAGTGAATTTGACTTAAATATTTTCTCCTGATAGTATCTCATTCTTCAAAGATCTTACCTGAATCGTAGGTTTAGATCTAAATTCAGAATCAGCAAGGTTTTGAGCCTAGAAGATAGTCGTCTTAGTGACCTTATCTTTCATGTCACTTCAAGAATTAATACAAAACAGTAAGAGCAATCGCAAAATTTTATTTCGATAATAGTTTATCAAACCACTTCTAATTAAAATATTTTTTTTATTCACTCAATGGATTCTTGTGAAATTTGGTATGCAATGAAAAATAGGACTGTTCCTTGAATGTGTGAATTTTCAATAATTTTCGTTTCATAGTTTACATGTTATTGCCATCCAAAGTCCTATACCATTTTCTTTAAACCACCCGATATATAATATATCTTTTAACATACAATTGAGAGAATATTTCAAAATTATCAGGACAATGTTATCTAATTCAAGGAATCACTACAATTTTATTGAAATGTAAAGGTTAACTTTTGGATATGATGTGATCATAATCAAATGTTTTACTTTTCCTTGTAGAGGGTTTGGGTTTTTTTATTTAACAATAATATTATAATGTGAAAAATTGGTATGATAGACATTTATAAAGCCTAAAGTATTTATAAAATATTATGGAAACTCCCAGCAGAGAAATTCTAATAAAGCAATAAATGACTAATATGCCCACTTTGATTTATATATCTTTTTAATTGATGTTTCTTGTATCAGATTATTTTCCAGTGCTTTACCTGCTATCGATATCTCTTCTTTGTAGACTATTTGACTGACTTAACATTTGTTTGTGATGGAGAATGCACATTCAGCTTTGACGGGTGACTGTGTTTAGAGTTTGGGTTACTCTTTCACTCAAACTGTCCAACCTTTCTTCAACTTTTTCTTTAGCGTTTACTGACAACTGAAATCTTCTTTGTTGCTGATGATAGAGATTGTAATGTATGGGATCACAATGAAATGACTTATTCAGTCAGTGCAACACATTTTCCACACAGATCAATCAAGCCATGTCCATGAGGACGCAGACCGAACACTACCGACGCTTCCAGACGATTATCCAGACGGATGGCCGCGGATTGACAATGGCCGCCTTGTACTGGCAACTCAACGACATCTGGCAGGCCCCAACCTGGGCCTCCATAGGTATGCCGTCTGCCTGTGCCCACCTTGTTACCTTCATACATTGGTGTTTTCTGTCTTCAGGATGGAAACTGAACCTGGTGACCCACTTTCCTTTAACACCTATATGTTTGTCAGGTATGACAAAAACTCAAGCAAGGAAAAACACATTATGATTGATCAAGTGGTAGTTGAACATACCTGACGAGATGAGGAGACAAACCCATGAAGTGGGCTTCCTTTGACAATAGTCTCATGTCCTTGATGCATGTAGAGACTAAGGGAAAGCTAGAGTGGGAGTTCCCTCAGTAATGCATAGTAATCAGACTGGAGATAAAAATATTGTCTTCACTCCTGATGAACCTTTTATTCGATGGTCTTTTTACATATATACTTTTAGAACAATGAATTGCTTTGGTGGTTGTTGGGTTGTTTTGTTGTTTGTTTGTTTTTTTTTGTGTGTGTGTTTGCTTGAGTCCTTTATTAACTTGTCCATTCAATTTTTAGGAGTATTTATATACCTGTCTATTTTTGTGTACATTTATTTCTGCAACTGAAATTTTTCATTTCAGATTACGAAGGCAGGTGGAAGATGCTTCATTACTATGCCAGACATTTCTTCAGCCCCCGCCTGGTCTCACCTTTCTTCAAGAGCCAGTCGCTTCACGTTTACCTGGTCATTGATGAGATCCCCTCTGTTGACAGCCATGAAGCGAACAGTGGTACGAACATTCAAATAACCCTAATCCCCTCTGTTGACAGCCATGAAGCCAACAGTGGTACGAACATTCAAATAACCCTAATCCACTCTGCTCAAGGGACATAACTGATGCCTACATGGCTAATTGAACAATGGGGCCCACTACTGCACGCCTCCAATGAGTGAATTCCAGTGTGTCCAGGTCAAGTTCAATTAAATCAATTGAATGTCCATGGAATGATAGAATTATCGACTGATATTATTTTCTGTATTGCAACTAGAAATTTTTTAGCAAAAATTCCAAGCTGTTGCAGGATTGATTGAAATCCATCTCCATAGCCATTCATTTCCTTCACATGAAGGAAGGTTGAAAATAATTTATTTTTTTCTTTCTTTCTTTCTTATGTCTTCCTTTCTTCCATTCTTTCTTTCTTTCTTTCTTTCTTTATTTATTTCTTCCTTCCTTCTTTCCTTCCTTTTTTTTTCTTATGCTAATAAAGCTCCTATGTTTTGAGTAGTATGCCATAAAAAATGCCAGTTTTCAAAATCTTCAGACATTCTTCGTAGTTTTGATTTGCACTGTGGATCTCTTTTGAAACAGGGGTTGCATGGATTCTTATCCTTTTCAAGTTTTTTTCACAGGGTTGGACATTCGAGAAGATGTTGTTTTTTTCCCCAATTCATATTCCTGTAACGCCTCCCCAACAGTAAATTTTCTTCTTTGGCTTCCCCAGGCGCCCTCACATTTCAACCCATGGTGCATTTCAGTCAAGTCCTGGAGAGTGAGCTCCCCTTGAGTCAGACTTTCAAAGTCATGCACTCGGTGGCGTCGGCCACAGGGGGTTTCCTGAATATTGACATTTACAGATACGACCATTTCAATTCCATCTTTTCATGGACCGTCCCATACAAAGTGAGTAGCCTATTGGTTGTAAAGAAAACCACAAATAAGGCAGCCAGCCTGGTTTGTGTTGTAGCAATGTTGCATACACATCCCCACTCACTTACACCACCATCCCCAATACCCCCACAACAAGCCAATGATTAAATTTCATTTCATGTGTCTTATTTTGTATAAATGTTGTCCTCAAAAACAAAACATATTTCTTCGTTTCCATGAGGCCATCAGCAATTTTGCATTCCTGAATACTGTCTTCTGATTTAGCCAATCAGCAACAACTTTTATGGTAAGGACATTCAGCATTGCTATTATTTTCTTTGTAATGCAGTGATGAAGAAATTTCATATGTACTTTTGTTTATCTGCCTCCAGTTGAATTCAACGTCTAATCTTGTATTCAAAAAGAAAACCAGTGCCTTAATATCTGAATCTGGTTGTCCATCACGAAGGGATTGCATTCTGTACTTCAGAGCCTTGAGTTCCTCTGGCAGCGTTTTGTCAACGTCATGGCTGCCAATGTCATACCCAAAATTTGCCAACCTGATGCCTGCCCATGTTGTGGTGAGTACCGGTTCTTTTTCCCTATTATTTCAACGTAGTAAAAACCAAAGTATAATAGGAATGAAAAAAAGCAAATTTAGGTAGGGATGAAAGGCTTCTTGCATGGGACTTGAATTTCTGGCACATGGGATTTTTTTTTTTTTTTTTTTGGCCGTCTGTTTATGTAAAGATACACTTACTCAACAATACATTAGTGACCATCAAGTCATAAATTTTCTGAGAGATTTTAGGTCAAAATGTAGGGTTGTTTCATTCAAAGCAATTAATGGACAAGCAATATTACCGCTAGAGGAATTCAATATGAAAGATAGTCGCACGAGACCTGTGCCCAAACATTTACACTGGCCTCATCAATGTAGATACCGTAGGCATTTATATTCATGTTTCCCTAAAACTTACAGATTGTGGAATTAACTCCCTACTAATGTAAAGTTCAGTAAAGATACAGAAGATTTCAAGCAGAAATTTGAATGTACAACACTAATATTAATGTACTAGAATAATAAATTACTTAAGACACATTGACAAGAATGCTCAGCTATCTGAGTTTGTTAGCTATTATGAAGACGGACTAAGACATTCGCCACTTCCTAAAAGAGGAGCAACATTCTGCATAGATATGGAGAGCATTTCAAGGGGACGTTGAGAAAAGAGCTACACAAAATACGACAAAAAGTGCTATGAAGCAACCCCAAAAAAGGTACCGTTGGACCTGCCAAAATGACTACGTGTATAAGAATATGACCACCTGTATAGGGACCACTTTCTTTCGACTCCCTTGATTATTTTTCTGATATTTTAACTCTGAACAAGACAACCACCTGCCATTGCACTTTGGTCACTTGGTTTCATCGATGAAATGCTCTGAAAACCTGTCCAAGATGACCGATTAAGACAAATAAATTTTAATGACCAGCTACACCGTATCTTGTGATCAAAGGTCGTCCATATTCTACTGTTTTGTAGTGATTGAATCCCCGCCTACAATATTAATTGTACAGTGCTAGTCTAGCTCTGGTCATCACTGGGCCAAGAGCAAATGCAAGACATGGTTATACATGTATTAACAATTTGGATTTATAGGGCACCCTACCTCCCAGATAAAGGAAGCTCAGAGTGCCTTACATTAAAAAGTAGGGTTTCACACAAAATTCAAAAAGAGGGGATTAAATTGCTAAAAAGAAATGATTGATTAAAATTAAGTACTCAATATATCTCTTAATATAACATGGTAAACACAATTTTTAGTGTTGATTAAGTGGACATCATATTTAATTATAAGGCAAACCCCTCTCCAAGACAACCACCTGGCTAAGACTAAAAAGACCACTTTTATTTTGCTCATGATCTTCGGTGGTCGTCTTGATCACGTTGGACTTCATGTTATAGGAGAAGCAATGTGGGGTCAAAGAAAGGAAGGGGGATTGCTTTTTCTCAACTTATCGTTCTAAATATTATTATTCTTGTCAATGTTACAGCTAAGAACTCAACATATCGCAATGTCCTAATTTTTGCTACTTAAATGTTTACATCTTTAGTTGGCAGAAACCTCAAACTTCTTGTAAATCCCTTCATTTTGTGACATTTTATCGATTGACTTACATCTATATTTTTACTCAAGGAATTTCATATTGATAATATCTGTATGTATATCTGGTCACTCTCTTGTATTGATTTTTTTTGCCATTGTATAATGCAGAGAGACATATAATGTTACATAAATTGCCTTATTTTTTGAAATTTTTCACTATATTCACTTTAGATTTATGCCTCCATTGACCTGTCTTATTCGTATTTTCTTTTCCATTCCAGATCCAAAACGTGTCCAAGATTTCACCAACGACCTACAAGGTTGACTTGTCTACTGACCACATCGCCCTCTTCGTCTGGCTGTCTCACTCCTCCATACTGGGCCACTTTTCTGACAACGGTTTCCCCATGCTGATGCCAAGTGCTTCTGTGGAATTCTACACTAACACATCAACCCTGCCAGATCTTCTGAAAGCCAATTTACATGTTAGAAGCATTACCGATGTCAAATAGAAAAGCTATGTGATGACGGATTCCATAATTTTAAGGGCTGACATATATTTGATGGAGTGTCTCCGGATTTTCTTTTTCTAATAATTTATTTTCTTAATGCAATTCAATATTTTATGAACATGTTATCCAACATTCCATGTCAAATGAAACGAATGAATATATTTTTGAATTGATCTTAGAATTCCAGCCTTTTGTCAATGTATTTTCATTAAATGAATTCTAGTGACTTTTTATGTCAGAATATTTAAGCCTTTCCGTATGTATTATATTTGTGCAATAAGTCACGTAAATCAACTCTACTGTATTAAAGTTGTGTCACAAATCTCCTAAAGCAACTTAACCCATCGCCAGAGGTGCGACATGGCATCAGACCAAAAAGTTTTTGTGAGATTCAATTTATAACATGGTATCAGGAATTTATCAACAAAGAGAACATACACATGCCATCTTCTTGAAGTTCTCTAAAGGATTTGACAAGGTTCACCACAAAAGCTTTTTGTCTAAAGTAAAATACTACATGTATAATTCTGTCATCCAGTGGAATGAATCCAGTAGAGTCAATAAGCTATTAATAATCTGAGTGTGCATCTATTCCTGCCGGTTACAAAAAATGAACCCAAATCATAGGCTTATCGGACAAGAGAAAGAGAGAGAGAGACAGACAGACAGACAGACTGCGACATAGACACTGAGAAACATCGCAAAAAGTGTGTGTAGGCTATTCCATAGTTATGTGTTGAAAGTGTCCTAGATCTAGAGCCATCCGTACTAGAAACCTACCCCTTATCGGCTACACGGCAGTTTCTGTCACTTTGATGAAATAGTATCGATGTTTTTCAAGTATTCAAACCTCAAATGCCACAATTACAGCACAGATCCACTCTAACTCATTTTCCTCAACTATTCATGTGTTTTTTGAGTCGATGAAGCGATTTAAAGTGTCATTCAGAGAAAAAAAGTTTTGAATCGCAGGCCTCGGAAAATCATTACTACATGTACTTGCAGTGTCTTAGTCTAAGGTCATGTCACCAAATAAGGAATAAGGAGCCTAGATATATGTATTTCGTTGATTCTACTTTGCTCATGTGATCATTTTTCATTTGTTCGATGAATGAACCTAAAGGCGAGGCCTAAGCCTATAGGCTAATATTTGAGGAGGAAAAAAATTTACAACTGCCGGTAATAAGCCTTAAGCGGCCGGTATGTGATTATACGTCTCAGATTCAAGATAGATCTTGATCTAGAGATTTATATCAACTTTATAAATCCAGCCCACCCAAAAATAGCCATAAATTTTCACCACACTCATTTTTTTTTTTACTATTAGAGCTATGTAGATCAAGGCCTAGACCAACAACGTAGTATAAGTGAGGGGATGACAGTGTTTAACATTGCCCTTTCCTATTTTGATCTACTGGCAGGAATAGGCATGGGTCCGTTCTTGCCGCCAGGCAGGAATAAGGTTGGCCAAAAACAAAAGAGTCCAGAAACTAGGATATTATACTCAGTTACTTTCTTAGAATTTTGAGATCTTAGAGTTGCATTCCAGCACAGGTTCTAGTGATCCTCTTCACTGGACTCTCTTTCTTTCTCTATATTATTATTATCATACATGTATTATAATTCCGACTGAAAAGTGTCAGAGGACAGATGCTAAATCTGTAAGTGTGAATTTTAACATTGAAATTCCATGTAGCAAACTAATTCAAGACTTCCAATGGTTCTTATTTTCAAATTGTATTTTTCAAGACCTTCATGACTTACAGGAAATGGTAAACATGGGCCTTGCCCACAGGAAACTTCAAACCCGGCCAGGGTACTTCAAAACCGTCTGGGAAGAAAAACTCAAGGACGGACAAGAAATTCTGCCAAAATCAGATCAGATATACATCTTTTCTCACTCTTACCTGTAGGCAAGAGACTTTGGAATGATTTGTTCATAGTTTTGAATCATTTTATGAAGGAGGAAATATTCTGCCATAAACTGACAACAATGTTATATAGCCACCTACTTCTTCACCAAAATAAAGTACAGTGGAACTTCGGTATAGCGTACCTGGGATACAACGTACACTCAGCTATAGAGAACGTTTTTTCTGGTCCCGAGTCCCGACATTAGTTTTTCTTCATAAATTGCCTGGTATATAACGTACTCTGCTAGACCGTACTTTTGGATGCAACGGACGATTTCAGAGCACCATTTTGGATAAAGTATCATTTCTACAACGTACTTTTGCTTCTTGGTATCAAAATGAATACTAGTCAATGAAATCGTATCGCTAGAAAGTTCTG
>JBCHJU010213135.1:0-15588 GCA_039654505.1 Plocamopherus imperialis
CAAAGAGGGTTTTTGCGGAGACACATAAAAGATACGACACTCAAAGAGGGTGTTTGCGGAGACACACACAACACACGACACTCCAAGAGGGTGTTTGCTGAGACACATACAAGATACGACACTCCAAGAGGGTGTTTGCTGAGACACATACAAGACACGACACTCAAAGAGGGTGTTTGCTGAGACACATACAAGACACGACACTCCAAGAGGGTTTTTGCTGAGACACATCCAAGATACGACACTCCAAGAGGGTGTTTGCTGAGACACATGCAAAACGCGACAAGGCCCACTGAGCCACCCCTTTGTGTGCACAGCGCAGCACACAGCACATCATGATCCCTCTCCTCTCTCTTCCTGTGCCTGGGTCTCAACAATTTGATTGTAGGCTACACAGGATGTTTTTCTGAAATAAAATGACAGCCAATGACAGCAACTAAACAAGCCCCACCTTTGAAAAAAAAAGAAAAAGAAAGAAAGGCTGTACTGGGTGAAACACACAGGCGTAGGTCTACAAGTCTTTAGGAGTCTTGCTAAAGAAAATTATCTCACGTCATTGATTTGAATACATGTAGTACTTGTGGGGAACTCCAGTCTCCAGCGTATTCAGACCTGACATAGGGACAAGTCTCCAGTAAGTCAAAATGATTACCGGTACTTTGAGGATCTCAGGGGAGTATGAAACGTTTTATGCTTTCCTTTTTCTAAATCCTTAACTTGCTTGTGGAATAAGTATATTTGTTCAATGGTACAAGATCCATATAGAGATAACGTTTAAGAGTGTATTCAATCTCTTCAGCAAACTGATCAAGTGGGCCTATACTATGCTGTGGTGATAACACGATGAGCCTTCGAATGTTCCATTTGTACTCCTTATCCTTCCTCCCCAACTAATGTCGTTGATTCTATTCCCCATATGCAAAGACCAAACTCAAACAGGCTGCAGTGATAGTCAACGGCGGCATACTTATATTTGGAGGCGTCAATGTGTATCGGGGGAATGAGAAATTTTATGAGCAGATTGCAATGCCATTGATACGACTTTTTGATGCAGAGACTGCCCACAATTTGAGCGTCAAAATGGCTCAGTACAAATTGGTACCAAAGCCCCAATACACTGACCCACCATGTCTGGTAAGACGAAAATAAATTACTTAAAAATAAAGTAAAAGTAAAACATAGCAATTTGATACAAGATTTAGTTTATGATTAATCTGGACTGTCTATTTTAAGTATATGTAAATTCTTCTTCATCTTCTTCTCGTTCTTCTTTTTCTTCTTCTTCATCTTCTTCTCATTATTATTATAATTGATTTTTTTTTTTTTGATATCTTTTCCGCCTCATAGTCTGCATTTTGGACGAAACGTAATGTTTTTCTTTATGGATAAAACCTCTCTAATAGTCCGATTTGAAATCCCGAGTTTCGGCTAATAGTCCCCTTTTATCCAGACACACCAGATCTACCAACAACATTTACCCCATTATATGAGGCGGACTGGGCCCAAAGTCAAAGGATGAATGGCTTATTGCACGGCCATCTTAGCGCACTATACAGACGACCTTACCTTTTGTCCTCTCCCTGCAATAAAACAACGTACACTGTCTGGCATGGGCATGGTGATGTGTATAAATTATAATGTAACAATACCTCATCGCAAACACACTGTCCGTCACTTACAGTCCGGCCTCTGCAGTGTTAGCTATTGGCCTGTAGCCTTCTCCTCCTCATTAACACCTTTGAATGCGTACAAAGCATCTTTTCGTTCAGACGGGGCCTTTCGCAATGATATGATAAGCGTTCCTTTGTGGAGGTAGCCAATGACATGATAAGCGTTCCTTTGTGGAGGTAGCCAATGACATAAGCGTTCCTTTGTGGAGGTAGCCAATGACATGATAAGCGTTCCTGAGGTAGCCAATGACATGATAAGCGTTCCTGAGGTAGCCAATGACATGATAAGCGTTCCTTTGTGGAAGTAGCCAATGACATGATAAGCGTTCCTTTGTGGAGGTAGCCAATGACATGATAAGCGTTCCTTTGTGGAGGTAGCCAATTGTGTTATGTCGGGGCTGCATGCACTGATTAGATATCACATTTATCCGTTGGCATTCAACCCCAGGCCCCAGGCATTTTAGATTGTCTATAAAACGATTTTTTTTTTTTATTGAAAAAGTCACATGATGACAATTAAAAGAGCGTATCCTAGTGGACACACATCCGATGATAAGGGTAGATAGACAAATAAATTGAACCCCGACATGTGTTGAGCTGGTCAGCTGATTGGCGACCAGTGAATAGTCCGTTCCAGCTACTAGTCCGTTTTTGCTGCTCCCCATGGACCGGACAAATAGGCAGTAATTACTGTATTGTTGTTGTTGTTATTGGGAGATGTGAGATGTCATCAAAAGGTCAGCTGCTAATGATTCCAAAGGTCATTACATTACATGCTTTTAAGACCATTACATGCACTTTTCTTTTTACACAAGTGCTGAGTCTTTTTATTTCAAGTGACAAGAACAGGAATGGATTTACAGTCAGGCATGTTTTTATGGTTGGGTTTGCGGTTTGCTGATTGCTTTACTTTGTTTTGCTTGTTTTTTGTTTTTTTATGTAAAAAATAAATGTTTGTGAATGAGATGTCTATCTGTCTGTCTGTCTGTCCTCCAGAAAAGCAAAGTTTGGGGCAAGGATTTCCCCAACCCGGTTGGCCTGGCCGCTGGTTTTGACAAACAGGGTCAAGCTGTGGACGGCCTCCTCAAGTGTGGGTTCGGCTTCGTGGAAGTGGGCAGCGTCACGCCTCTACCCCAGGCAGGCAACCCCAGGCCCCGGGTCTTTCGCCTGACAGAAGACAGGGCTGTCATCAATAGGTACGGCTGTCATTAATAGGTACGGCTGTCATCGGTAGGTACGGCTGTCATCAGTAGGTACGGCTGTCATCAGTCTGTCATCAGTAGGTACGGCTCCCAATGAAGCCAAACCTCATGTTTGAATCTTTTTAGGTCTAAGGAGTCTAAATTGAATCTATACAAGTCCATACATATCCAAGTACAATAGGCATCCTCGTATTACTAACAAATACCCTTGGCGGTTTGCATTGAGATAAAGTCTACTTCAGTGGAAAGCATTTTGCACAAATTGCACCTCAAAGACACTGCCACATGTACTAGATTTCTTGAAGGTGCTAAAGCAACCGACCTTGTCATCCTTCACTGCCCTGTGGGAAAAAAAGGAAATTGAAGAGGAAATCAACGCCATCCTGACAGGTGACAAAGGACTGAAGGAATGGATGGAAATGTTCCCATTGGAAATGTAGGCAGATAGATTGGCACCTAGGCTCTAAATCCTGCCAGCTCCAAAAACCTACATCAAATCATTTTGTCTAAGTCTTATCCTTCATAATAGCTGACAAACTCAGAATCTGGTCATGACATGACCTTCATACGAGTCAATTTCAAGTGGGGACAGAGGGAGAAAATAAAGGCATTGCTTAGCAGGTTTTACTCAGCAATCATTCCTGTAACTTGTAAGGGTTGAAAAAAGGAGTAAGTACTGGGTGCCATTAAAAAAAATTAGTGGCAAATGAAAAGAGTTAAAAACTACAAGACATTGAATACCAACCAGCTAGCTGTGTTGAAAGCATTTGCAAGTTATTAACTTCAATATCATTGTCAGTTTAGTTTGTCTTGAAGTGTTTGTGATCTCCATCTAGTTTGAAACCATGTGACCATTTCAGGTATGGGTTCAACAGTGATGGACATGATGTGGTGTTCCAAAGACTTCATGAAAGGAACGAAAAATCGGATTCTCAAGGTAAACAGACTTTCCCATTCCTTTTTATTTAATTTTTTTTTCAACCGGTCCCTTCTGCCATCATTGTCAGAACAGACAGGAATGCTGTCGTTACTATGTCACTAGTATATTTTTACTCTGTATTTTTTTGTTTGCTGTATGTTCTTGTGTTTTTGTCTTTTTGCTGTCTGTGTTTTTATATACCTAGGTGTTTAATGCGTTTGCTGTATTTTTATGGATATTGTTGTGGTTGGGTTTTATTTTTGTTTACTGTATTTTTTCAGAAATTCTGTTGTTTTTTTTCTGTTGACTCTATTTCTACTCTGTATGTTTTCACATTAAAAAACAAATGAATATGCTAAGGATTTTGAAATGATTTGTCCTTTTTTTCCTTCATACGTTCACATGGTTTTGAGTGGAAAGTGGAGAGTGGAAGGCATATATAAAAATGTATTTGAATGTTAAAGTTATTGTTTGCTGTTGTCCAGACAAAAACTTTATAAGGTGTTTGTTCCACCAAAGATACTTCTAAGGTATGAATTGTTTTCACTTGAAATGTCAGCGGCTGTCCTGAGGGCTGGGATGGGTGTCTATGACGGGCACAGATTCTCATTTCTTTCTTTTTTTTTTTTCTTTTTTTTTCGAGGAATTTATCATAGTTTCTTTTTTTCTTTTTTTTTTTCTTTCTTTTTTTTTTTCCATTTTGGATAACCTGAGACGGTGGTTTTCCACTCAAGGGTTCATTACAACCAATCCCATTGACTTTTGCCCAGACAATGCTTATCCGACCACCTACGTTGGTGAGAAGAGAAACTCGCTTAACCAGAATTTCTGGACGGAAACTGAAACCCAAACAGATTCCAATGCATCATGGATTAAAAAAATGTTAGCGAAGGGGCCACGACGTCGCAAAGGTAATTCTGTAAACGACTCCCTGTCCCCACAATGAGTTGACAGTTTGTTGCTTTGAGCACAAAGTTCTTGGTTTTTATTGCTTCTTTCATTTATTTTGAATTTCTTTGATATTTTCACTGGTTTTGTTTTTCACCCCAGTGTTTCTTATTGCATGTGTATTCCATAGATGTGTTTTTGTTTTTGAGAATTTGATATTTTCCTTGCTTTTGTGTTCTATTGCTTATTTCCACAGTGGCTAGAATACTGTTTGTCCTGATGGTATTACACATGATAAGTTTGCTTTAAGGCCAGGTGCATGAAAGACTGCACAATACTTCTACTTGTATTGTTACACTGTGTTAAGTCCAAAGAGATATGATTTCGATCAGCATCATTGCCTAAAGAGTGGCCAACATTTCAACAGTTTTGTTCTACAGGCGTTTACCTACGCATTTTTGGGGGATTTTAACTTCTTGACACCAATGTACATTTATATATTGACCAATTTTTGTTTTTGCTCAAGTGTTTGTGTCAATGGTATGTGTGTATGTATGTACTTCTCTACTCACAACCCACCGCCTCGTTTCTGTGTCTTCTTCCTGATGTTACTGTCACAAAAGGCTTGAATTAAAAACAAACAAACTAACGACCCAAAAACATCCTGTTTCAGAAAAGGGAATCATGGGCGTAAACTTGGGCAAGAACAAAACGTCTCCCGACGCCGTTGACGACTACATCCGTGGTGTGCGCCGGTTTGGCCCGGTGGCCGACTACCTGGTGGTCAACGTCTCCAGCCCCAACACGCCGGGTTTGAGGGACATGCAGCGCCAAGGGGTCCTGGCCCACTTGCTGGACAAGGTCAGTGGTCCCGTGGTCCTGTTGGGTTGGCTGTGGTCCTGTTGCGTTGGGTTGGCTGTGGTCCTGTTGGGTTGGCTGTGGTCCTGTTGGGTTGGCTGTGGTCCTGTTGGGTTGGCTGTGGTCCTGTTGGGTTGCGTTGACTGTGGACCTGTTTGGTTGACTGTGGTCCTGTTGGGTTGACTGTAGTCCTGTTGGGTTGACTGGGGTCCTGTTGGGTTGACTGTGGTCTTGTTGGGTCGGCTGTGGTCCTGTTGGGTTGACTGTGGTCCTGTTTGCTTGGCTTAGCTTGGCTTGATTGTGGTCTTGGGTCTTTGGGGAACATCAAGCTTGCGGCTGCTTGCCTTTGCTTCTTGTGTCCTGTGAATCCAGCCAGTCCATTGGGGCAGTATGGTGCCTCACTAACACCAACACGTTTGACTCATTTCTCCCCTACCTGGCATTTCATGGGAAAAGGGAAGCCGTGGCAAGTCCCAACAACCCTTCTAACCCGATGCCAGGTTCACAGTACGGGTGCTGGCACAGTGGAGATCGCAATTCCCTCCAAAATTGATCCCATAAATCCGCAAGTAAAAAACGGCTAGTTGGTGCCCAGGGGTAGAAACAGAGTGGAGATCGCACCTAACCTCCAAACCTTTCTTGTGATAATTACAGTCCATATGGAAGCATCCTCTGTTTTGTTTTCTACTATTGTCAGCTCTGTCATAAATAAAGGTTCTTTTTTCCAACTATGGTACAACAAATTTAATTGTTTGGTTGGTGTCCACTAGGGATTTACATGTAGCAATGAAATAAGCTATAAAATAACCCCCCTAAAATATAGTTTTTACTGCAGGTAGAGATGTCTTGGACCTTGCATGCTTTCTTCATGGTTGTGTTGGGTTTTTTTGTGCCAACCGACCTGTCAACTTAACGTTTTTATTGAATTAAAAATTTATTTTTTTTTGAAATTGTTTATTATGCTTTTTTTTTTTCAGTATCCCTTGGCAAAGGCTTTGTTGATTTCGGGTCGCTGATTACGAATCTGCTTTTAGATTTTCTCTTCGACGGCTAGTTATTGACCTATGTCCAGCTCAAGAGCCATTTCCGGTTGCCAGTGAACAACTGTGTGGCAAGCAGGCGCCCATATAAGGACACCATCTTAGATCTAGCACCACGCGTCTAGGCCATAAAAAAGGCCACATGATTAGAGTCCTCTACTTGTAACTCTTTTCTTATAGAATAAGTTCTAGCTGCCAAAAAGGGATGCTTGGCCGAGATGGTGCGACCTCTACTGTGCCAGCACCCTGAGGCTGTTTGAACCTGACCTTTCAAATGCCTCCACTTTTTCTGTGCTGGAGTTGGTTGGGGACCCCTTGTAAAGCCTTTTGACAAAAGCATTAACTGGATATTGCCAAATTTAAAAGCTCTCCTTTTTTCTTTGTCTTTCACCTCCAGGTGGTAGAGGAGAGGAACAAATTGAACCCCAGGCCTCCCTTGCTGGTGAAAATAAGTCCTGACTTGACGGAATCTGAGCGGAAGGACATTGCTGCTGTCATTACCAGGCCACAGGTGATAAAGGGCAATAATTAGGATTTTGTGTGCAATGTCAAAGTTAACTCTATGAACAATAGCATTTAACAATATTAATAATAAAAGATAAAGCAGTATTCACAATAAAAATTCACAATATTCTTAATCAATTTCAACAACAATAGTAAGAAGATTGATGATTAAAATGGCAGTGTTAGAAATATTTTCAGATATAATAATGATGATGATGGTTAAAAGTAAATATTCGCCTGTTAGACATCTGGAGCTTTTAGGAAAACTGAACACATGCCTTTTTCTGTTACTGAGTTGCTGTAGTCTGGCTATGACTTTGAGTCAATTTATTAGCGAGAAGAAAAGTATGCAGTTTACCATTATTTGCAAGCGGGTATGTTATTCTAATTATTAATTATTATTACTGTAACTACAACCATTTGTTGGTAAAGTCGATAGACTTGTTCAAAGTTCGTTAAGAATCATGCTATTAATAATTAGACCGTTGAATTCAAGCCATCATCTCATTTTCTGGACTGTGGAGTTACAGTTACAGTTTGTTTTTTGTATGGGATGGCTTTCATTCTGGGTTGTTTTTGTTTTTTGAGGATGGAGGGGGAGGTATTATTTAGTGGTTGTTTTTTTTTTTTTATGGTGTGGGGTGGGATTGGTTTTTTTTTATGGTTTTATTTTTGTTTGTGCTTAAAAGAGGGGCAGGACGAAGGTTCGTGGTGCTGGAGCTACAGCTGTCTTAAGGAAGATTCGTTTTTTATTTGTAGGGTTTTCTTTTTTCACTCCAGCATTGATGGACCTTTAACTCTACAAGTGGAACATGAGAATTATTGATTGATTTGTTTTTTTCCCAGAACGGCATTGACGGCCTGATTGTCAGCAACACCACGGTGAGTCGGCCGGAGTCCCTGCACAGCCAGCACAAGGCGGAGACGGGCGGCCTTAGTGGCGTCCCCTTGAAGGAGAAATCGTTGGAAGTGATACGGGACATGTACGGCCTTACCCGGGGTGAGTAGCAGGCCAAGGCCAATGGGAAGAGGAGCTTCTTTGTTTTTACGCCCACAACTATAACTGGTTTGACTTGGTTTCCTCTTTCCTTGATTTCTCCGTTTTTCTTTTCTCATTGCACCTTTTGGTATGTGGCTTTAAGTGGCCGTCATAATCTCCCATAAAGTTTGAGGTAAGCAGGTGACACAGCTCCCCTGAAAGATAATGTCTGACACATGGGAAGACTCTTACAGTGGTTTGCAGTTGGAAGAAGCTTTAGTCTAAATCAACGGAAAAGGGCGACAAAAGTCATGCACATTAGACGGGAAAGACCGGGCACAGAAAAAAATCAACAATGTCTGGTTGGAGCAAGTGAAGGGTTTCAAATATCTTTGATCAATAAAATCAAATGATGCGTCTTGCACAACGTGGCAAAGAGAACAACGACAAGCCTCAATGATATTTAGAAAGATGAAAACATTCCTATAAAATGAAAATTAAACATCTAGAAAAGTCTCCTGTGGTCAGTCATTTATGGATGTGAAGCCTGGACCCTAAAACAACAAGCCATAAATAGATTGAATGCTGCTGAAATGTGGTTCTATAAGATAAAAGAACCAAATTATAATTTAAGAACTTGGCATAGAAATGGGATTAGTCAAAGAAGTAAGCAGGGAAAAGCTAGGATATATTGGGCCTGCTGCAAGAAATAGTAAAACAAACTTCCTGGCAACTGTCCTACAAGGAAATACAGAAGGGAAAAGGAAAAGGGGACGACCATCAGTCTCCTATGCAACAAACGTAAAGGACGTCACAAGGACGGGCTTGTATGAGGTTTTCAAACACAAGTCTTCAAACAGAAACTTAAATGTGCAACACTTATATATTAAAATACTAGAATAATAGAGTACTTTACACATGTTGACAAGAATACTCAGCTATATGCGTTTGTCAGCTACTATGAAGACTAAGACTGAGACTAAGATGATGGATAAAGGCCAGGTACAGACACAAGGGGAGGTAATCAGTCAGCCAGTGTTTGCAGAGACCACAGGAACCGGTCATGCCTAAGCCACCTAGATAGGAAGGCTCAGGGTCATGCTGATGAGTGACATGTGCGTGACTTTTTGGTGTCTGGGTTTAAGTGACATGTGTGTGACTTTTTGGTGTCTGGGTTTAAGTGACGTGTGTGTGACTTTTTGGTGTCTGGGTTTAAGTGACGTGTGTGACTTTTTGGTGTCTGGGTTTAAGTGACATGTGTGTGACTTTTTGGTGTCTGGGTTTAAGTGACATGTGTGTGACTTTTTGGTGCCTGGGTTTAAGTGACATGTGCGTGACTTTTTGGTGTCTGGGTTTAAGTGATATGTGCGTGCCTCTAATTATCGCCATCCATTTCCCCAATGCTGTACATAAAAATGCCTTTGCCAGTCAAAGAGTGTGTACTTTTTCCTGAATCTGTGTTGTCTGGTTTCCCTCATCCAAGGTCGCGTCCCCATTGTGGGCGTTGGAGGGGTCAGTTGTGGTCAAGACGCCTACGACAAAATCAAAGCCGGAGCCAGTCTGATCCAGCTGTACACGGCCTTGGTCTTCCAGGGGCCGCCAGTGGTCACCAAGGTCAAACGGGAACTACAGGAATTGCTGCAGTGAGTTCATTGGGTTCATGGTAAATGTGCAGTACAGCGTCGTCTGTTAAAAGGCGGCCTTTTCGTTACGTTGCTGGTATCGATACTCTTATTGTTACTGTGAAAAGAGAGGCAGATCTAGATCTAGGCTTGGATGAGATTTAGATCTAGATATCTAGATGTGCATGTAATTTATTCCAGGCCTTTTTTTATGCAGGTCTAGATGAATTGAAGGGAAGAAGATAAAATGAAACCGGGAATCATATCCAGCTACATGTATCTAGATGTAGAGGTCTCGAAATTTGAGTTTCACTGGTCAAGACAAACAAAAACAAATATCACTAAAAGTATCGAGTACCAAGTAGTTGCCATAATCCTCCTTCGCTACCAGCTACAAATACAGACGAGGCTAAACTGCATGTTTTAAGTTTCCCGGTTCTTTGGATTCATTGTCCTTTGTTTTCAGTTTCCGTAGTGCAGTACCTACATTGTAGTCTTTGCTTTCTTGGCTGAAGTAGTTTTCTACCTCACTTTCAACTGTGAGAGATGTTAATCAGATCTTTATGATAAATCTAGTCTAAGTCTAAATAGAATAAAGAAAGTCATGAAGGACGATGACCTTCCCATCATCCCCCAACAATTGGACCAATGGTCTGTTATTACGTTGAACGCCACGGTCTCACAAATGGAAACAAATTCAAGAAAAGCAAAAATACTTCCATCTGTAAAAAGATATATATTTATACATGTATTGAAAAAGTAGACTGGGCTGAATACTGTACCCTGTGGTACTCCTGAAAGAACTGATTTAGGGTTTGACTCTATACCTTCTACTTCAACAGTAATTTTTGGAGTTGTATCTATAAGAAATGATTCAGTCCAATTTAGTATTGTATTAACTTTGGTAAGTGTTGGTATACTGTCATAATTATTTCAACCTGTACATTTTTTTTTTTTTTTTTTGCCTCAGGAAAGACGGATACCAGCATGTTTCGGAAGCAGTTGGCGCCGATGTGAAAGCCATGGCTGAAGCGCCCGGTTTGAAAAGCTCAACAGAGAAGAAATCATGATACTGATACTTTCTTTAAAAGGAAACATTCACATATGTCATCAATATTGCTCATTTTGACACCCCCCCCCCTTCTGTCATCATGTGTCATCAATCCCCATACTCCCCTGATGATGTAATATTCCAACAATCCCAAAGCGTTTCCCCACGCATAGACATACCATACAACGGCTGGCATAGACATACAAATACAAATACAATGGCTAGCTGACTGGCACTAGGCTTTTGGGGGCTGTCATGTCATTTACAATTTTAGACGACATAGGACACTACTAGATTTTCAAGCAGATAAACTCACATGTGGCGGGAACTCAAGACCTGTTGATTTTTCTGCATTTGTTCTTCTTCTACTCCTTGTCTTCTTCTTCTATTCCTCCTCCTTCGTCTTCGTCTTCTCCTCCCTCCACAGTTTTGAATCCAAGCCCATTTATGAAAGCAAAGTGAATGACGACGCATTGTGTAAAGAGAATTGCTTTCATTTTCATATTTTAGGGCTTACATTATCCATTTTTAAGAATGAAGTGTTGAGCGAATCTCCCTGTACAGTCAGTTGAGGGAATGAGTGATCTCCCTTGGATACCAAATGATATTCTTGGCCTAGGTTTGCTGGTTCAAATTGAAAAGTTGATCTGATATTTGAGATGTACGGTATTCCAATGGTGTTAGTGTTAGTGTTATGAATTGACTTTTCTTTGTCAAGAGGAAGGAGTTGTGTTTGAAAGATTTCTGTAAGTTAAATAAATAAATTCTTTTTTGTAAAAATAAGAAACATTCTCCTGATGTCGATGCTTCAGATTTTAAAAATTTATCTTTTCGGGACACTCATACACATGAGTTGCAAGCAAGAATTGAATCCAGTCAATCTTATTACAACCAGCTCCATAAAGTTAAAAGTGACCACTGATATTTTTGCTTGCGACTCATTGTGGCCTGCGACTCATTCTGCCCTCTTCGTACCAGGTAGGAATCTGCCACTACACGGAGCATGTAGCTTTTAGTCACAGGTTCCCTCTCATTATTTTGTTCTTCCCAAATATGGATGTAAGGAGGTTTCACGGATGTTGTCAATTTTGTACAAAAAAAATAAAATAATGTAAAAATAAATCCTTCATGGAATTTCAGCTGTGTCAAATTCCTGTCAATATGTCCTACATTTTACTTTTTGGTCGATATATCGACGTGACCTGTGTTTAAATTCTTGACAGCAATTTGCCCATATATGTACAGTGCAGCACGCATTCGTCGAACTCGTTGGGACAGCAGAAAAAGTTTGAGGAATCCTTGATTCGAGCAATGCGTGAAACACTATATGACACGGGAAGAGCCCTATAGCATATATAATAATATTGTAGTTATGTCCATTGCTGTCTGAACTCGAGCAAAACCAATGCATGCATGGCCTATTACCGATGTTTCCACCGCCATGAGTTCTCTTTTATTCGATTTCTTTTGTTTGTTTTGTGTTTGTTGTTGTTTTTTCTTCTTATACGGTCGGATGAGTATAATATTGCGACAGGGTGCAATACACTACTAAAATGGGTTACAGCTAGCCAAGGCCTACTTTGTTACTCAAGTCGTGCAGTCTTAGGTAGCCCACACTATCGCATGCAAAAGTCAGCATCGAATGGTCTATTTTTAGTCACCGACCAGTACTAGCGGCCTTTTCAGACGATTGATGCAGGTTTATATGGTACCAATATATCAACATAATGAGGACCATTGTTAATCACTGGCTAGTATTAGTACCGTAAGTGGGATTTTCAAACTACTGATGCTGTTGAATACGGTACATCAACACGGCTCAGGTTATTTTAGTCATTGGATAAGCCTAAAGGGCTTTTCAAACTAATCAGTAAGATTTGGAAAATCGCTCACACAGTTTTAGCAGCAGGCAATTAGTTTGAGGGATCTGTGAACGAGTTCGACTATTACGTGAAAAAATGTATTTAAAATAGAGGAAAATATTTGGGACATTGCAATTTGTTCAAGGAATCCGTGAGTTCGACGAACGTGTGTTGCACTGTCTATCAGGATGAGCACGGCAAGGCATCCCGGCAACTTTGACGATTTCTTGGGACACGGGGGTAATTTCAAGTGCAGAATTCGAATCTGAAGTCAAAAATTACATGTGATACGAAAATTATATTTGGTGCGGGCAGTCAGTGACCAGACTAGTGTCAGTGAAGAATACAACGCACTACACACGGTCAGAGCTAGATATAACTTAAGTTTAAGTAGCAATTCATTAGATCTAGAGCTAGAAATAACAGAAGTCTTAAGTAGCAATTCATTAGATCTAGATGTAGATCCAATAAACAAAACTAAATCCAAGAGCACAACAAATAGATCTAGATTTGTGCTAACCTGAGCGGCGTTGAATCCAACAGATAATCCATTAGAATTGAAAGAAAAAACAAAACGAAACACACTGCGAATCTCGTCTGAATAAACGGATGTCAGCCTTGGGGGAAATCAGCAGATTGGGGCGGACGTACTGCCTGTACTTTTTGGAAGCCTAGGCAACAAACAAGGACCACAACAAGCAAGGAAGGGCCACAACAAACAAGGAAGGGCCACAACAAACAAGGACCACGTGAACCTGAATGAGCATACATAACATGAGATAATTTATTTATTTCTGGAACTTGGAAACAAAATGGCAATCAAACTTGGTAATCCGTCTCAGACTCTCCATCCATCCATCCTTCCATCCATCCATCCTTCCATCCATCCATCCATACGATGCAATACACACAATACGGGTACATACAATACATATGTGTTTGTGTTTGTATTTTCCCAGAGTTGTACTTGGGGTACCGTACCTGGAACAAGCACTTAATGAACTCAATGGGTGAAAGATGATGTGGTTAACATGATGACTTGAAATTACGGCAATGGAACAGGTTGATGTAGCAAAACATTTCATTAACAACAAATATCAAATAGTCAATTAGAGTCATGTTAAAATCATTAACAACAAAGAGTGATGCTAGGTGGAGAAATGAAGACACACACAGAGACAACTACAATGGATGCAATCATCTGTCAGTCTATCCGTGTCGGGTGTTGGCAACATAGGTCTGATTCCAAATAACAGCAATAAAGTACATGTAGTCATGTAGTACATTGAATTGTATTTTCATGGCGGTGAAAAGAAAAGGTTTCCATCAAGGCCATTGATGCTTTTGACAAATTCCACAACAAAAATGTGTCCTTTATAATACATGCACAACGTTTTGACAAAATTTTTTCTGCACAAGAATGAGAGAGAGTATGTAAGAAAGACAAGAGGTGAGAAAAATAAATGTTTATGAAGTGAAATTTATCAAAACTTCTTTTTAAAAACGGAACTTTTAAATATGTTTCATTACAGACATTGATCTTGATTCTAAAAGTATATCAAAATTCCTTAAATTCACATCCCATAATCACATGGGCATAGTCTCAAAGAAGGCTGGTTCTTGAAAGGGAAAAAAATGTAATGAGATGTGCAATCAAATGTTATGACCGTCAAGGTCGACTTACACTAGCCACATGTCGCCATTACTAATTAAAATTGTAGCTGGAAAAAAATAGTCATTTCATTTCAATATTATTACAATTACAAGCATGATGAAGTTATAATTAGCACTGCACATCAATCAATTCATGAAAGCAAAGTAGAAATAATTAAATAAATGCTTCGTCTATGAAAGCAAAGTAGAAATAATAAAATAAATGCTTTGTCTATGAAAGCATATTAAAAATACAGTCGACTCCACTTGTAGCGAAGTCGGTTGTAGTGATTTTCGGATGTAGCGATCATTGTCCATGAAACGGGCACAAATATAACGCAAGCTCTTCTAATGGCAGTAGTGAACTTCTGATGTAGCGATCTTTTTTCTGGTCCCCCAGGGACATCGCTACAAGCATAGTCGACTGTAATCAAATAAATGCTTTGTCTATAACTATAAAAGTTTGGGCAATGAGAAATGTTTTCAGTTGACCATTTTCCATTTTTTCTACCAGTGATCTGTACCATTATATATATATACAGTAATTACCGCCTAATTTGACAGTCGTCGGGAAACAGCGAAAACGTCCAATTAGGCGAAACGTCCATTTAGGCGAAAAGTCAATTTAGCCTATATGACTGGGCGAGACAGTCAATCAACATGGTTAGACAATGATCACACCATCAAAATCAAAGGGGTTGCTGTATGTCAAAAAAGAGGGAGTTACATTCCCATGTCGAAGTGTCCTGTCGAGTAAACAAAACACAGGGGCTCTGGCAGAGGACTAAGCAAAACGAAACAGAGAATCATTGTCCCAGTGTGCTGACCAATCAGTGGGATGGCCGTATTGTTACGTAGGCTTGATCCAACATACAACATGTCGAGCGCGAGATCGATGGGCTGAGGGGGTGGTCACGGTAACGCCAGGATGAGATATGATTGGCCAACAACCACGTCATAGTGTAGGCCAAGACACTGCCCTGTATGCATGAGAGCCGCCATGCCCTGTTGCAGTTTTTGACACCCTCGCTCTATTCACACCTGGACCAGCACCCGCCAATAAACCCTTGCCAGACCCCCTTTCCTTACGCTAAACACCCTGGAGCACAATGGCCTATTCATACACAAAGTTGGTGTCTTAATGGCCCTTGGATAAATTTGAATGTTGATGGTCAAACCATATTTCCCAAATCTAAACGTCCATTTGCCGAAATTTTGGTTTTGGACCGCCCAATTAGAGGGGTCATTTTGATAATAAAAAATACCGTTTCACTGAAAAAACGTCAACTAAGGCGAAACATCCATTTAGCCGGCCTCCAATTAGGCGGTAACTACTGTAT
>JBCHJU010214243.1:0-15579 GCA_039654505.1 Plocamopherus imperialis
AGTTACTTCTGTATGTTGGATTTGAGTGTCTCCTGTCATCGGAGAGGGATACATCAGTCTTCCCTTCTTCCTTTTGTAAGTGAGCCCCACTCTTGAACTTCGAAGCCTGTGCGTCATTAAGACAGAGCGAAGTTTATAGTCAAGAGCGTATTTAGACATATCTTGAATATAATATCATTTTAGGGAAATGTGTGTTTCCTTTTTTAGGATGGTGGAGTTTCTCATTAATTACAAAAACAATTATTAACCATTCTTTCTTCTCCTGTGCCACAGGTAGCAAGAGGAGCAGGAGCTGGCGGAGCGATACCTATACTGAAAAGAGGAGCAGGAGCTGGAGGAGCGATACCTATACTGAAAAGAGGGGCAGGAGCTGGAGGAGCGATACCTATAACATGGAAAAGGGGAGCAGGAGCTGGAGGAGCGATACCTATACTGAAAAGAGGAGCAGGAGCTGGCGGAGCGATACCTATACTGAAAAGAGGAGCAGGAGCTGGATTCCCATTACCAATTGCGAAAAGAGCGCCAGGGTTTCTACACAAAGGCTTACCGTGGGATAAGCGTGATGTAAGCAAGAATAAAGTTTAACAGCAATGTTACTCTCACAATTATAATAAATGCCCATTCACCAATTACTTCGCTGTAATGCTTTAATCGATGCATTGCTTCATAGGCCAATAATCTTTTAATCACTCAACTAAATCTTGCTGTCAGTCGAGGAATGTTTTTACGCATTTCATATTGTTATCTTGTTCAACACCAAAAATGTTACTACAGCTTCTTGTCTTGTTTTGTTTGTTTGGTTTTGGTTTGTTGTTGTTGGTGGTGGTGGTGGGGGGGGGGGGGTTGTTGTTGCATGCTGTTGTTGTTGTTGTTGTTGTTTTTGTTGTTGTTGTTGTTGTTGTTATTTTGTTTTATTTTGTTTTCAACACTGGCAATATTTCAATGAGAATAGCACCCCCATTATTCTGGTGGTGGCAGTACTGCTAATTCTACTATTCCTACTACTACTACTACTGCTCCACCACCAGCACCATTGTCTGTCTGTTAAATTTACAATCTAACCTTCATCGTATATATTTGTTGATTATCCATCCATATGTCTGCCTCACCTCCTGGCTGTTTATGAGTACATAATCTGTATATTCCCAAAACCATTCAACTTACCCATTACCTACTATAAGCACAGAAGGAGCACATGTATTGATTTGTTCCGTGACTGGATTGGGTTTTTTTTCAGGCGACTACAGCCACAGCTGGATCATCGACACCAAAAACAATCACCACTATCACAAGCAAACCGGAGCCTGACGGGAAGATCAGTCTAACCGTTGACTTTACTGGTCACTTTGCACCTGGTGTTGACGTGATGGTGACCTGGCTTGATGCTAATTGGGAACCTATTCCAGGTATCGAGTGCCAGCGTGTATCTTTGCGTGTATGTGTGTGTTGCGACTGTAGTCTACTGGAACAGCAATCGAGGTAACACGTCTTAGTGTGTATTGGGATTGAGTTTTTTCTCAAATTCTATTCCAAGCCTTTCGATCAGTATCAAATTTCAAATCCTATTCCAAGCCTTTCTTTCAGTATCAAATTTCCTATCCTATTCTAGGCCTTTCGATCAGTATCAAATTTCAAATCCTCTTCCGAGCCTTTCGATCAGTGCCAAATTTCAAATTCTTTTCCAAGCCTTTCCATCAGTACCAAATTTCAAATCATTTTCCAAGCCTTTCGATCAGTATCAAATTTCAAATCCTATTCCAAGCCTTTCTATCAGTATCAAATTTCAAATCCTATTCCAAGCCTTTCGATCAGTATCAAATTTCAAATCTTATTCCAGGCCTTTCGATTAGTATCAAATTTCCTATCCTATTCCAGGCCTTTCGATCAGTACCAGATTTCAAATCCTATTCCAGGCCTTTCGATCAGTATCAAATTTCAAATCCTATTCCAGGCCTTTCGATCAGTACCAGATTTCAAATCCTATTCCAGGCCTTTCGATCAGTACCAGATTTCAAATCCTATTCTAGCCCTTTCGTTTTGTACCAAATTTCAGAGAAATGTCTTATTTTCCGATCTACCAGAAATCCATCAACTTGTCCTCATCAAACAGTAACAAAGTCCTTTCACGCCAGTCGGCTCATAGGATCGGGGCTTAACCTGGTTTTCATAGCATGAAGTGGATAGCAACAGATTATATCTATCTTAAAAGGATGCTAGTATTTTGCACAATACTTTTTTCCAGCCGAAGCTGTACCCATTTTCACGTGGATCGACTGAAGCAACAGCGGTAAATTTTCTTGCTTAAAGAAAAGAAGTGTATGTCAGTAGATGGTTTCAAACCCGTGACATCTCTGCCGCTTTACCACCCACTCACTCATCCAGCCTTGTCCGTCGGGTCCCAATCCACCTGGGTGCTGTCTCACTGGCGTCTGACCGTAGCCTTCGTGGTCTGACTGTTGGGGCGTCTGCTGCTTGCACTGCCTGCCAGGTTCTTTCTCTCTAACTGTCTCTGTTTAGAGCCATCTGGAAAGACTCAGCTGTTGACCCTCCTTTCCAGTGATTGATCCATGAATGTCGTTTTTGGTCTGCCACGTTTCCTCCTGTGTTCCATTTTTCCCTGGATAATGTCCCTGGTCACAGGACATCCACTTCTTGCTGTGTGTCCAAAGATACCCATCTTTCTTTTGGCTGCTGCTGCATAATATAGTTCTACCACAGCACCCCCATAATCAACTTGAACATGTTGTTTAATTCTCTGTCAAATTTCTTCCTTTGACACGTATTAACCTTCTCCACCGCAGAAACGACCTCGACTCCAACGACCACAACTTTGACAGCCGAGCCCAGCAAGCTTCCTTCCGTCCTGTTCCTTCAAACCCTGACTGGTGGAGACAGTGTGTGGTAAGTCAGATCATATCGGCACAGTGATGAAATGCTGGTCTGGAGAGCTCTCTTTAACCCAAGACCGATATATAACGGTAAAGAAAATGATAAAACTCTGATAGTATTCCAGGTGGAAATTTGACCTAAAGGGACGGATACAGCACATCGGTTAATATATATTACAAAGAAATTCGTATACACCAATCTCACGCCCCGAATGCACACATATAACAAAATTAAAACGAACAAACAAAGAATTGGAAAGCGAATCGCGAATTCTAGAATGCAGATCAGATTAAGATGAAGATTCAGATTCAAGGTCAAAGTCAATTCAATTAAGACTAACATAAAAACCTCCGAATTAACAACAACAACCACAACAACAACAACAACAACAATAGCAACAACGAAATTCCGTGGAAACAACGAATACTTTAAAATGCAGTGGAAAAGGGTGATCATTACGATATTTATGGCGATGGGGATGGTAATCATCACGAAAAGGAGGAGGAGGAGGAGGAGGATGTTGCTGATAATATTGATGATTATGGTGATATCTGCGTCTATGAATACCCCACGGCCCTCTCATCTGTCTTCCAAGGTACTACATGATGTTTGAGGATGTGTCTACCACCATGTCGGGCACGTCCGTGACCGAGACTTTCACGACCCCCAAACTGGTAATGAATCCCCAGATGTTGACTTACACCGAAGGCCAGGATGCGCACATGACGGTATGTTGATGTTTTCCCTTGTGTGATGAATTTAGCACGTTCCTGACATGATACTCATAAAATCAATTGCAAAAGGTCACAGACCATTCCATGTTCTATTCTCTCAGTCCACAACAACTTGTGATGTGAAGGCTGAAGAGCTGGTTTCAATGGGAAAATATGTGCCAGTTATGAAGTTTCGAAATGAGTTTTTTATTTGACTTTTAAATTAATTCAGGTTTGACGCTGTAACAGTAACAGTACTTTCCGGTATGCTGTTCCATGAGTCAGCAACTCTGAGGTTGAAGAAATGGTTCCTGACATCTTGATTGCGGGCTTGCTTAGCTAGCTAGCTGGTCCTGCTCTCTTTGCCAAGCGTAAGGAAGGTCTTAGTGTCAATCTTATAGGAACCCTTTCTGAGCATGTAGGCTTCGATGAGCTTCAGTTTCAGCTTCAATCCTCTCTGTGCAGACGTGTGCTTGAGGCTACAACAAAGGATCGCCACTGATTTCTGTCGGCTGCTGCTCGGGGTGCAGTTCACATGGTAAGGCCTCTGGTTTTCAGTTCCTTCTCCACTAACATCGTAAGCATCTGTCAAATTTAGCACTAAACAAACTTACAAGCATCTGAAAACGAGCTGAAAAAAACTAAACAGAAAACAAGAATAAAACTGTACAACTCTCTGGTCAAATCCATCTTGCTTTACAACTGCGGAACATGGGCATTAACTAAAACTGAGGAAGACAAACTAGACGCGTTCCATAGGAAACAACTACGTAGGGTTTTAGGCATATTCTATCCAACAAAAATTTCAAACACTTCCTTATACAAAAAATGTAAAGAAAGCCCACTCTCCATCCAAATCTTGCAAGCTAGATGGAGCCTTTTCGGACACATTTTGAGGCGTGACCCGGAAATCCTGGCAAACAAAGCAATGGAATTTTATTTCACCGAAAACACCAAAAAAGCAAAAGGAAGAACGACAACAACACTTCCAGTAACATTAAATAACGACCTGAAGATACTCCCCAGCAGCACAATTCAACTTACATCAATGACTGATTTGAAACATCTAAGAGAACTCGCACCGAACCGGCGAAATTGGTCAAATTTCACCACAAAATTGAGGAGAACAGCCGAAGCTGCTAGATCGGATGAACCCGCCAGCGGAAGACACTAAGTCAAGTAAGTCAGTCATGTTTAGCGGGGCAAGCAACTGAATTAATGAGGAGGCATGGATTTGTAAGTATGTTTTAACATAAAGTTAAAACCCATGTTACCATTCTTTTAGAAAGGTTTCAGGATGGCCAATGTGATAAATGTAAATTTATTTTGCAGAATTTTTATTTGCATCTTAGTCTACATACTATTTTTTTACTCATACATTGTATGGAATACAAACATTCAGACTATTATTGTGGTTGATAGTGAATTTTGAATAAGATTTCGATTTTTTTTTTTTTAAGTTAAAGAAAATGGAGCTTGAAAAACAGTATATGGAGGCTTTGCTTGAAAGTTCTAAAAGAAGGTTCGAGGAAGAAATGCTCGCTGTAGAAACCTCCTACAGGTAAAAGACTATATTTTCGC
The DNA here is from genome assembly GCA_039654505.1 of Plocamopherus imperialis. Classification (NCBI taxonomy): domain Eukaryota; kingdom Metazoa; phylum Mollusca; class Gastropoda; order Nudibranchia; family Polyceridae; genus Plocamopherus; species Plocamopherus imperialis. The sequence goes on from JBCHJU010214243.1 coordinate 5,184, forward strand.
TCAATGCTATTGAGTGTGCACACACACCATTCAATTGTTAAAAATAAAGTGTTTTTTGTTGCTTTATCTCAAAGAACTCTCTTCTTTATTTTATTTTATTTTTTTAAATTTTTTTTTGTGAGTATTTAGTTTTGATTTTTGATTAGTTTTAAATACCTTTAAAAAATTATCCCTATCCTAATAATTTGTGTGCAAGGCATGATCTCTTTTTTTACCTTTTATGTTAACCATTTAAGTCAAAATAAGATTAAAAACCAATATTGAAATCAATCAATAAAAGGAATCAATATCCTTGCAAGGAAACATATACATGTATATATATAATCGCAGGAACTTCTGTGCCAAGGTAGATTTTCATTATATTGTTTTTGATGGTCTTTTTTTTCCCCAGAAACCGGCTTCAGATAGTAGAAGACTCCAACAGGAAAAAAGAGTCAAGGTATTTGATTGACGTTTTAAAATCAATTATTTCATTTTTTTTTTTTCATCTAATGCAATTGTTCTATCATTAAAACGTTTACAGAAATATTTCAAAGTTACTAAACAGCTGTCTCTTTTATATTCCTAGATGGCAGTTTTGCATATTTTGAATCAAAGATTGCACTCCTTTTTATCATGAGTTCTTTTTTTTTACTCTTTAGTATTTCACTTAACTCAGATTTTTTTTTTCATAAATGTTTTTATAGTACCAAATGCTTTCATGATTTAGGCCTACTTTTTGTTTGAAACAATAAGAGGTATGCTTTTTTTACCTGAGGCTGGTTGGGTTTTTAAATATTTTTCTTTATTGTTTATCGCTTTTCTCTTCCTTTTTCATCACTTTTCCATCACCCATTCTTACTATTCCCCCTTCATTTTATCATCATCATCATTACCATTCACAAATGATGGTCTTTTGAAGAAACCATTGAACATTTGAACTTGGCTTTTTTTTTATCTTGAAAATACTTCAGACTTAGAGAGGAAAATGAGGAACTAATGCAGCAGCATATTGCTCGAGTGCGGCTACAAGAACAGGAGAAAAGTGATCTCATTAATGCCAACTTCCGCAAACTGGAGGAATTTGAAGTGGCAAAGTCAAAGGAAATTGAAAGTATCAAGGAACAGCATAGGTAGTGTTTCTTTTCTGATAACATTCAATATGTGAAGATGTATTAAAACTTGTTCATTTACTACAGTCATTTACTCGTATCATTTTCTTTTTTAACTTAGTGTTCAAACATAAGTCTTAGTCTCCACAGAAGCTGACTAACTCTGCTGAGTATTCTTGTCAGCGCGCAGTGATTGATAGTGATCTAAATTATATTGTGACATTGTTGTCTACTCAGAGTGAATATCAGTGCTTTGAAGCGAGATCATGAAGAGGCCATGGAAAGACTTGCGACATCAAAGAACCAAGAAATCAACATGGTGGCCAATGCTAACAACACGTCCAAGTAAGAAGCTTTCGATAACATCGTTGTAGCATTTCATCTTTGTCTGTCTCATTTTCAATAGGGTTTTTATCGTTGTTGTTTGGTTTGTTGGTTGTTTGCTTTTTTTTTTTTCTTTTTTCTTTTTTTTTTTTACGTTAGGGAGAGATGTATCCTTTTTAAATTTTTAGAAAGATTGGGGATATGAAGGGAATGGAGTTGTCTTGCTTTCCCTTATCTTTTTATCTTCTTATTTTTTTTATTTGAGGGGGTGGGGGGGATGTCATATTGATAATCTTTGAATTTGCTGCTAAGAATCTGCCTTTCCTTATGATAAGTTTAGCATCAATTCCTTTCCCTGATAAGTTTTTCCTAGTGAACTTTGTTGTTATATTATTCTCCCTTCTATTGCAGAAATATCACAGCTGTGGTTGAACAAATTCAGTCTAATGCCCGTGACCTTGGCGAATTGCAAATGAAGGTTGAGTCATGGAATCGACAGGGTTTGGATGAAAGAGAGATTTCTTTAAAGTCAAAGGACGAACAACTGCGAAGTATGTGCCACATTGCCAATCTTTGCAAAATTACTAAAATGGGTGCAAATTTTCCAGCTTTTCGGGGAAGATTTTTTTTCAAACCTTACATTGCCAAGCTATATTTACCACTATGTAATCCCCATTGCCAAGCGTTTTGCCAACTTTTCCTGATATGTGATACTTTTAGAAAAAAAATTCCTTTCTGAAAACTATTGCATCAAAGTTTATGAAATTTTCAGACAAAATACATAAGTAGATGGGCTACCTATTTCTGAAGTCAAATATGCAAATTAGGTCATGTGACCTTGGCAGCCATTTTGGATTGCTAATTAGTATACAAATGTGCGGTATATTGTCCTATATTGATGTTTCTAGCTGCATAATGAAGAAAATCATGCCCCCAAAGTGTGGAACAAAAAACGAAATGTTGTTTTGTTATTATAAAACTTGTTTAGTTGTAAATGTTTAGCGATATATGCAAGGGAGTTGGTGTATCTATGTGTTTCATCACGCATTAGCTCAATGGCCCGGGTCAAGAAAGGCGAGTCTAACAGTAATACTCAGGTTTGTCTTTGTCCTCTGGCTCTACTGTCACATTTCTTATTCCAACTAGATTTGCATCATTACTATAAGGTAATCAAGTAGCCACTCTTTTGGATCAACTATTCTCAATGATTCTCAAAATCGACTAAAGTGTCCCGCTTCTATCCAGTTTCTTGTCCGGCACGCCCCCTCCCACTCTCATCCCCTCTGCTCTGTCTATCAACTCGTTTCATCCGTTGTTTGACACGTCACTGTATTTGCCGACACTAGATCTAGATGTAAATTTGTGTAATGATAGGATCATGTTTGTACTTAAATGTTCAGGTTTTGTTTATAATGTGTATAATCGATGAATTATTTATTTTTTTTATATATTCCACATCATAACATGTTCCCATTGTATTCTACAAAATAGCAATAAAGTCATATTATTATTATTATTATTATAATTATTATTATTATTATTATTATTGTTATTATTATCTCTATGCTCGAAATCATCATCATCTGAGTGAAAATCTTCACTAGAGTCTGAATCATGTCTGCAAAACTTTTCACTGTCAGATTCCATAGTTCAGTGAAAAAAATGTGAAAAATGCTTTCAAAACAGACTTGTCACTGTAAAAAAAATTCAGGAAGTGAAAGGAGGGAATCGGCAATAAAGGGAAGCTACTCCGGAAATACAGCAACACAGTGCATGGCTGCATTCACCTTGTAGTTGAGTCTTATTCATAATTCGGCATATCGTGAACGTGGCAATGGTGCCCACAGCCGGAAGATTCGCCTTGTGGCGAAGTTGTCAACGTAAGGGTTAATGGTTAATGAATAAAATTAAATAGCTTTTTATGGGTAAAAATATTTTCCTTAGTAATTTATATAACTTTTGTTTTTGTAATCATTGTACACTCATTAATGAGTATTGATTTAAGGAATGATCTTTTAATATTTTTTATCTTTGATATTTTTTGTTTCAGTGCTTCAAGAACGTCTAAATAGGCAAGAAGAAGATAATGAGAGAGAACGAAAAAGATTAGAGGAACTCATAGCACGAATGGAGTCTCAGCTTAGAGATCAGACCCGATGTTTGGAAGAGGTGATTAAATTGATAAACTGCTTATAAAAGACTTATTTTTTAAGAATTACTTAAGTATCATTTTGACCAAGATTTGTAAGGAAGAATGAAGATTAATTATATCCAGACATATAGTTCATTATGCTTTAGGAATGAAGGTAGAAACGCAATAATTTGATGAATTTTGAGATATTACATTTTGTTGTTTTGTTCTATTTTTATGGGGTGCATTTCATTTTTATTCATGAGATAAAGATTGTTTCATATGTGGCTTTTCTATACTCTAGGTACATATTGTATATTTTTTAATGTGACTGTTAACAATGTATTCAAACTGTTAATGCATTCAAACTGCTAACAATGCATTCAAATATTAATGTCACATCAGGAGCGTTGGAAGTTGAAGCAAGATCAGAGCAGAGTAGAAGCTCAGCAAAGAGCTTTGGAAGAAGAGAGACGATTGTGGTTGGAGCAGCAGGCTAGAGAGAGAGTAGCAATGGAAAGGACAAGGGTAAGTACATCCAAACTTATTTGCTTCTGAACCTTTTTTCCCCCTCATAAATATATTTATCGAAATACTGTATAAAAGAATATTGAATTATTTATAGAATTCTGTTCAGCGTAATGAGGTCTACCTTCAATCAAAGCGTCAAAGCCATATCTCCATTATTAATTGAGTTGTGAGATTGTCTTGTTGCGATGTATAGAGCAAAAACAAAGTTGGCCAAAACTTTAAAGCTCTCTACTCTCTAGCGTAAAATTGCAATTTTGCAGATAAGACTGTGAGATGGCCGACGAAATATGAATGAAGACCATCCACAAAATGTTTGAAAATGTGGGATAGCCCACTTGTACTTAATAGGGTACATATGTATATAATTATTCTAAGAATGGTAAATTAGAGTATATTCAGTTTTGTGACATTTTTGTTTCTCATCTAATACGTGTAAACATCTGACTAATATGTGTAAACATATTTTCATTTTCATATCAATGGAGTGTGCTTCAGGAAACCACTTATCTTGCAAATTTTTCCTGCCATGTAAGATTTATTTTGAACCATTTTAAACCTTTCTACACATATTTATATAGGAAAATTTCCTGGACGAGCAACGCACATCTATGACTCAGATTAGTGAGGAGAGGAGATGTCTTGTGGAAGAGCGAAGTAAATTTTCTGCAGAGCAAAAGACAGTCAGAGAAAGGCTACAGCATGATACAATGAAACACACACAGGTAATGTTCCACAGATTTCATCTTACTGGAACAGTATGTATTTATTTATTGATTAATTTATTCATGAATAAGTTACCAATAGAAAGAACCGACTTAAAGCAACTCAAAAACAAAAGGCTTTTACATGATACAGGTCTTGTTAAAGAGAAAACTTTATTTTTTTATTATGTTGAATCTATAGCAACTCCAATGAATAATCTTCATAATCAATGCTATAGCCTCAAATACAGTTTTAAAAGTATCTTTTAGAGAAAACTTAGAGATGCTGGAAAGAATAAGTGTGTAAAGATTGCACTTTGCTTCAATCACTTTCAGGCCGAGGCTGATTATGAAATTTTGATGCGTACCATTACTGAGGAAAAGTCACAGCATGCAATCAGAATGCAAGACATTCAGAGGGAGGAAAGTAGGATCAACTCAGAGAGGAATCGCTTCGAAAGAGATAAGCAAGCTTTGGATCAAGAGAGAGAGAAACTGGCTGAGCAAGCCCATCAGATACGTCAGCAATCTACCCAGATCGATCATATGACTGAGGTTGGTGCATTTTGGGAGATCCCATGATATATTCCCCTCCTGGCCAATGCCATTATTCCTCCCCTTGTTGTGATGGATTCTTTGTTTTAACACCGCTACTTGATGTTATAGCAAATATTCATAATTTTATTTTTTACTCGTTTTACATAATAACCAGGCTGCAAGTCGGGCTAGACAAGAAGGTGAGCAAGCTCTAGATGAAGCCATGCACATGAATGCTATGATGGAAAAGCGGGAACAAGAAGTTCATAAGCAGCAACAAGGATTTAAAGTCATGGAGGAACACATTTCTCAGGTTCGATAAAGACATGAATTTTATTTGGATTTTCCTCCTGCACTTGATATTATAGCTTTTTCTTGTTTAAATGCTAAGGTAAAAACATATAATAAAAGAGAGATATATCTCTGACTACTCAGAAGAACAATCTGAGTCTCGAAAGTCTGCTCAAAGACAATTCAACGACAAATTCAAAGTTTTTACAAGTACTGGTGATTATTTAACATTAAGGTATTACTTGTTCACATTATTTGACTTAATGATGGATATCAGATTGGGAGCATCCTTATATGGAGAGAGTGTTTTGTTTAAATATTTTTTAAAGTTACTTTTATTCTCATTTATTATGCTGTTTTGTCTTATACTTATATTCATAGTTTTCCTGTTCACCTCTTTGACTTATCTTTTTCTTTCTTTTTCTCACCCATAGAGTGTGAGACATTATGTGAAAAGAACAAAGAAGAATTCTGTTGATGAAGAATATTTTTCAAGATATAGAAACAGTCAATTTCCTCATTAATTCTTCATAAAGCATGCTCTTTATGTTTTAGAAAATTTTCATTGCTTTGCACCGTAGGAGAAACTTCGCCTGGCAAAAGAGAAAAAGGAAGTAGAGAACTTAAAGAGTGCTTCTTTATGTACAAATTGCCGAAGTCCATTGCATCAAGGAGCCCACAGACAAGTTGTCAATGGTATGTTTGTGCAACAATTCTTATCTCAGCAAAGTGAAGGTTTGTTTGTTTTTTGGATTTTTTTTTTCTATTTGCTCTGTCCTAATCTTTGATCCACCCCTGGAGCTTTTAAAGTGCATATTAACTTAGTATGCTTGTCAAAGCCGCAAAAGTAATTCATTATTCTAGTATTTTGATATACAGTAGTTACTGCCTAATTGGACGTTCGTCGGGAAGCATCAAAAACGTCCATTAAGGCGGAACGTCCAATTAGCCAAAATGGATGAGAAGGGTGATTGTTCATAGATGGGCAACGATTACGCCATCAAAGGGGGTGTTCTATTTCATAAAAAGAGGAAGTTACCTTCCCATATTTAATTGTCCTGTCTAGCTAAGCACTCGGACACAGGCAGACGACCGAGGAAAATGAAAGAGAATCATTGCCTCAATGTGATGCAATCAGAGGGATGGTCATCATTAGGTAAGCTTAGTCCAACATACAACATGTCAAGCCCGAGACGAATGGGTCGAGGGGGTACTGGTAATCACTTAAAGGCTTGGATGAGTTGTGACTGGCCAACAACCATGTCATAGCATAGGCCGAAGCAGTGCATTGTATGCTTGAGAGCTGCCATGCCCTGTAGCAGTTTTTGACACCTTAGCTCTGTATTCACACCTGGACCTGTACCCTCCAATAAACCTTTGCCAGACCCCCTTTCCCTACACTAAGCACCCTGGACCACAATAACCCATTCATACGCAAAGTTGGATTTTTTATGGCCCTTGAATAAATTTGAAAGTTGATGGTCAAACCATTTTCCCAGCTGAAATTTTTGTTCTTGGGGCCGTCCAATTAGAGGGGTGATTTGATAGTAAAAAGCCCTCTTTCACTGAGAAAATATCCACGAAGGCAAAACATCCATTTTGCCAGAGTCCATTTAGGCGGTAACTACTGTATTAGTGTTGTACATTTAACTTTCTGCTTGAAATCTTCTGTATTGTTGCTGTACTTGATATTGGTTTGGAGTTTATTCCACAATCTGAATGCCTTATGGTAAATGACTGTGTACATTTGATCTACATTTCCACAAAACTCTGGTCAAACACTGGTTTGCATGAACTATACTTATCAGCTATTTTGCAATGTATTTCCCGTACGAAACTTTTTTTACATGGAAAAGTAAGGAAAGGTTGAGGTATCTGCAAAATGTCATCAAGAAAGCTTTTGCTCTTCAGGTTATCATCCTTCACTTTCAACCCCAATGGCTCCAGGAAATGCAGCTTTGCATCCTCATTTGGTGTCTTCCCTGCCGACTCCTGTTTCGTCCAATCCTCTGGAAGTCATAGCATCCTCCATTGCCAATGACAGAGCTGTCAGAATGATGAAAATACAAGCACTTAAGGTATGTTAATAAGTCTCTCTGCCTTCTTCTCTCCTGTCTAATGTGATATTGATAAGTCTCTCTGCCTTACTCTCTCTTTGTCTTGTGTGATATTGATACGTCTCTCTGCTTTACTCTCTCCTGGTCTAGTGTGATATTGATAAGTCTCTCTGCCTTACTCTTTCCTGGTGTAGTGTGACAAGTTTCTCTGCCTTACTCTTTCCTGGTGTGGTGTGACAAGTCTCTCTGCCTTACTGTGTCCTGGTCTAGTATGACAAGTCTCTTTGCCTTACTGTTTCCTTGTCTAATGTGACAAGTCTCTTTACCTTACTCTTTCCTGGTGTAGTGTGACAAGCCTCTGTGCTTTACTCTTTCCTGGTGTAGTGTGACAAGTCTCTCTACTTTACTCTTTCCTGGTGTAGTGTGACAAGTTTCTCTGCCTTACTCTTTCCTGGTGTAGTGTGACAAGTCTCTCTGCCTTACTCTTTCCCGGTCTAGTGTGATAAGTGTCTCTGCCTTACTCTGTTTCCTTGTCTAATGTGACAAGTCTCTTTACCTTACTCTTTCCTGGTGTAGTGTGACAAGTCTCTCTGCTTTACTCTTTCCTGGTGTAGTGTGACAAGTCTCTCTGTCTTACTCTTTCCTGGTGTAGTGTGACAAGTCTCTCTGCCTTGCTCTTTCCTGGTGTAGTGTGACAAGTCTCTCTACCTTACTCTTTCATGGTAAAGTGTGACAAGTTTCTCTGCCTTACTCTTTCCTGGTCTAATGTGATAGGTCTCTCTTCCTTACTCTCTTTTTTTATCATCTTAGAACTCTGACATTAGCATGTCTGTGATTACAGAGTGACATTACTGTATTATTTCTAGAAAAAAAAAAAAGGAAGAAAAAGAAGTACCATAAATGAAAAGTCCCTTTTTTCCATGTATATATTAATATAAGATGGATACGTCTATTCAGCTTTTAATGGCCTCATTTTTGCCTTATTGTTTGCAGGACAAGGAATTTTTGGATGCCGAAACTGTCTACCTTGAAACTCTGCGTCATACACCTTATCACTCAGTAAAATCAAATACTTGATTGGGTGTGGTCAGAAGTAGTCACGCTGATCTTTGTTCATCAACTCCGTCCAGTCTTTTTTTCAAAAAGATATGTGTACTGAACTGACAGTGATTGATGGTACCTACATGTAATTGACCTTTTGAATTCACGTCAGTGCCAGTCATGAGAATCTGATATTTGTCATTAGAATAAATAAATACTTTTTTTTTTATTCAACTATTTCTTGATTCTTTTTATAGCTTATTTAATATGTTTATCCTTATAAAGTCAATAAAAACAAACTTGGTGCACTTGTTTGGAAGTGTTTATTTCATACCATGTCACATTCATTATTTATCATGATTATCTTTTTTTAATTAACCCCAGTGATCTTCAGCATTTCCAGTTTGGCATTGTGACCATTGTTGATGTACTGTGGAAAGATGTGAAAGCAATGGGTTTTTTATGATTTCTAATCATAGGAGACTAGAAGTATTTATTATTATTATTATCATTATTATTTTTATTATTATTACATTTTGTATGAGCTTACTGTGATAACAGATATGTATTATTTTTGTAATGATATTATTATTATGATTTTAATGGCTGTAAGGTCCAGGCAGTTTTTTGCCAGTGGAAGGGAGAAAATAAACTTTTACATTGGACCACCGATACATTATATTTAAAATAGGTTCCAATATACTTGTTATATATTTTTTTAAACCCTTTTATAACATATCAAGTAAACATGAAATTGGCCAATTAATATATAACAGGGTATCACCTTCAACTCCAAATAATGTCAATTCTAGGTTTGTGTTTTGTTTTTCTCATTGAATATCGGCGCATTTAGCCTACACTAAAATTAATGACTCAATGTATATTATTAATATTACTTTCATTTTATTTATTTGGTTCAAACAAAAAACAAATTAGTAACAGTATGGTAAATCATAAAATTTAAAATGTGATCTTTACTCTCATTAGTTTGTTTCATGTAGGCCTGTTTTTCTCTCGTTATGTTCCACTGTAAATCTTAAAGTTTATCTTTACTTTCATTAAATTTATACTGATTTTGACATAGGCTACATGGTTTCAAAAACAATGCCTTGCATTGGAGAAAAAATTAATGAAGCACAAAGGATTTGGTTTATCTTAATCAGAGTTTCATTTTATACATATGGCAAGAGACCAAGAGGAAGACTTTAAATATATTGGTCTCCACACATCTCATTTTGTCATTCCATAGGACATTAGGCCTACCCAAGTACCATGATAGATGGGGTTATCATAGTGTTATCTTTAAACCAAACTTTGATTGAGATCCACCTTAAATCCATGTAAAAATGCTTTCCTGGTTAGTTTCATATAAAAGGTGTATATTTTCCTTTGAAAATATTTACAATATGAACTCAGTTGGCACAGCCTCTTAATTTGCGTTAGACTAAGACTGATAGACTAAGTTGGGATTTGTGAATGCATTACATCACATCCATAGTTTTAAAGTTTATATGAATCCTTCATAGCACAAACAGGGGGCGTAGTGGCCCTACGGACAGAGCGTTGGGCTTTGGACCGAGAGGTCACGGGTTCAAACCTGTGTATGGAAATGCGCTTTTTCCTTAAGCAAGAAAATTTACCCCTGTTGCTTCACTCGACCCAGGTGAAAATGGGCACAGCTTGGCTGGGAAA
>JBCHJU010215352.1:0-15579 GCA_039654505.1 Plocamopherus imperialis
CTGTCTTTCTGTCTGTCTTTCTGTCTTTCTCTCTCTCTCTCTCTCTCTCTCTCTCTCTCTCTCTCTCTCTCTCTCTTTCTCTCACTCTCTTTCACCCTCTATATCCTCTCCTTTCTCACTCTCCATCCCCCCCACCTCACCTCACCCTCCCCCTTTCCTGGTTCACTGAGTAGCCTTAAGTTGAGAGTAGTTTTGATTACACTTCTTTCTTTTCACATTCTCAGGTGTGCGTCTGATGGATGGCGCGATGGGCATGGAGGAGGAAGTGGTGGAAGCAGTACTCACTTGTGAAGGCGACTACCACGATCCTGAGCTTCTGAGTCATGTTGACAAGTTCAAGCAGAAGCTCACAAACTTGCTCCTCACAGGTATGCATCACTTTTTACTTTATGATATTATTCAAATCAGAAGAAAATCTATGATTTTGCTGTCTTAGATCTAATGATCACCGACTTTCGAGTGGCTCACAAAAATATAATGACATGTTTTTTCTAGATTTCATTGCCCGTGTCTTGTTTTTCCTCTTTATTTATGTGTTTAGGTTCATAACTGGAAAAATATATAGATTTATTTGCTTTTCTTTGTGAAAAAAAAAAAAAAAAGATACCTACGTATCACATTGAGAACTTTCGTTCATCCAGATTGTGATAATTCGTGGCACATTTTTTATTCATAAACAGAACAAAACACACCCAAATAACTTCCATCTTTTTATCTCTTCACCATCTTATAATAAATACACCAGCAAAGTTTTGCTGTCCAAAAATTATTATTAAGCGAATGGGTGCAAATCATAATTTTGAGTTATTTTCTGACCCACTTTTTGTGAAATCTACCATATTGTCATCTTTGTGTTTAATGTTGTTACTTAGACAAATCAATAGCTTTAGGTTTTTAAGACGTTTTGTTTTCAATTCAGAATGCTGATTTTATGTTAAAAAAAAAGAAATTTGAACATGTAAAGACAATATAATGTGCCACCTGGAAAGCATTTAAAAATGCACCATTTTCTGACCTTGTACCTTTGGATAAGTAATGAGCCCTGACAAAAGTAAAGAGGCTTTTAGGGCTGGGTTTTGATAATCTTGCTTGTCCTACTTTCGCTGATTTTGTTTTGTTTTTATTTTCATGTATGTCATATATATATATATATATATATATATATATATATATATATATATACAGTCAAACTTGCCTTCGCGGTCACTTACCCATAACGGCCACTTGTATTAACAGCTACTTTCCCGTTACCCCCTTGATTTTTTCCTATATTGTTTACCTGTCCAAAGCAGTCACCTGCCCAACGCGGCCACAGCAAGCCATTTTTTAGAATACGGTCACATCACCTTCTCATAACGGTCACCTCTGCTTAGAATCGGAACAAATTTACCCTGCTGAATTCCGTTATGGCTGACGCCTAACTCTTACTAGCCTCCAACCTCTGATGGTGGAGGGGGGCCTGGGTAGAGAATTCCTACATCGAATGCCTTCGGCTGCCTCTCAGCACCCTACGGCCACGCACTGCCTTATGTGCGGCCTCGTTGTAGAGGTAGACTGAGGTCAAACTTGACTCTTCGGAAAAGGCTCTTTACACACATTTTCTCACCACAATCAGGGGTAAAATGGGCACCTGGCGGTTAACGGCTTTGTCCCTGTCCGGGGAAGAAAAAAGTTATGCTATCGCATAACAAGTCTCATCCTTCATGTTATGCGTTGCTATTGTGGTATTTGTCATAAATAAGCACTTTTAGCGCATGAAGTGGTTATTGCGCTATATATAAATGTTTTCTTCTCTTTTGTGTGTGTGTGTGTGTTTCAGGGTGTAATACGGGACGCCTCTATTTCTATACAGAGTTTGCTTTGCAGTCCTGTTACTTTTCTAGTGGTCATTCCATGTTGGTTGTTTTTTTTGTTTGTTTTTTTTGCTTTTGTTTCTTTTCTTTTTTGGGGGGAAAGGGGGGAGGGGGCAGTACCTGTTCATAACTGCCACCTGTCCATAATGGCCACATTTTTGTCTGAACTTAGGTGACCGCTATGGGCAGGTTTGACTGTGTATATATATATATATATATGATCAAGTTTAGAATATATATATGGTTATTTTAAGATAGCTGGGGTCACAAGGATTTCCTATTGTTAGGAAGTTCTATTATATCTGAGAAATAAAGTAGTAAGTGGTATTGTTAAATGTACATCAAATGACACGCTACAGTTTTATTCGCCCTTTCTTCCCCAATCCCTTTGAATTGTCTCCTTTATATTGAATATGTTAACTTTTTATCATTTTTACTTCTATGAGGAGAAGAGTTTGTTCAAATAGTTTTAGACAAATAGGTATCAATGATACATTTGCCCAAAAATAGAAGTTACAAGCGATGGAATCAATTATTATACTTTTTTTTTTTTTTTACATTTAATATATGATTCATTTCTTTCCTTTGATCTGCAGATAAGGACAAATTAAATGTAAAGAAAATTGAGCCATGGAATAGTGTGAAAGTCACCTTTACCATCCCAAGGGAGGCAGCACTTCGCTTAAGACAGCTTGCTCAGTCTGGCAATGCTGCCCTCAAAGAAATGGGTGTCTTGTCTGTGCAGCTTCAAGGGGACTCTTCAATCTCTCTTACTATCGCAGGGCGTAACAATGAAACAACGGAAATAATGCTGCGTCCCTCAGTTGGGATTCCCGGAACTAGCTCATCAATACCATTCAACATTGGAGGAGCGACAGAGCCCAGCTGCACAGATGATGTCACTTCTTTTCCTGGTTTGAGTAACGAAGAAGTTACAAGGAAAAATATTGTGGACTATTTGACCCAAGGGCCTTCAAGAAGGCAGAGCACATCAATTTTTGACTCTATACTAGGAGTCAGTACATCATCAGGAGCCACCCCTGTTCATGAATCAGGTGTTGGGGGCCCCCCATCCCCTAACTTGTTTCCTGGACAGATGACCAGTGGATCGCCAATAAGGCAAAGCCATATGCCTGCCATGGTCTCTTTACCTAATCCAACCATCAGAGGATCTCAGATGAACACTTTTCCCTTGTCCAAAGGTAGCGGAGCATTCCACGTTCCCTTGCCTAATCAATCCTCTGCAGGTCAGAGTTCTAGCGGTTTCTACGCTCAACGTATGAATTCTGCCGTGGCCAAAAATCCTTCAAATCAGCCAAGCCCTTTGAGCATGCCAGCGGGGAGTCCACAGCTGAAAAATATGCCTGGTGGAATGAATGCTTTTGGACCAGTTGGGTTGAGGCTGCCTCCATCAATGGCAATTCCAGTAAACAATGCTCTCCCACCTTCTTCATCCCCGGGTATTTTGATAGATCTCCCTCCTCCGCCTCCGTATCCCCACAGCAGCGCAAGTAATGCTCAGAGGCCTGGGAAGCAAGTATCGGCGTCCAGTCCTCTGTTGGTCAACTTGTTACAAACGGACCCCCTTTCAGTTCCTGCAGGGGGGGCAAGTGGTAATCCAAATAAGGTCATTACAGCAGAAGATTCTACTTCCACTCCGCCCCAAAAGAAAAAGAGGTCAAAGAAATCAAAGGAAGGAGCATCAAAAGCTGGTGTGACTTCTGACCCTCTTTCTAACAACAGGGAAATTCCTGGATCCAGCGCCAATGTGTTTAATCCCATTAACATAAATGAGAACTCCAGAGGAATGGCTACTCCTGCTTACAGTGATTTTGCTTCAATATCTCTGTCAAAATTCAATAAGGATAGCTTGCCAGGTGGTGTAACTGACTCAAGAACTGGCCTTTCTGCTAGCCATATAGCAGAGCCAGTCCAAGAGGTCAAACCCTTCAAGCCTCTCGTCTCTTCTGACCGTCCATACAGTGAGAGTGTCTTTGAGAGTCCGTCACTGTTTCCAAATTTAGGTACATACAGAAGTAGTGCAATAGGAACTGGTAATAATAAATCTATCGATTCAAATGGTCAAGTCCATTCATCTCAAGAAGCTAGTGATTTGTTCTCATTGGAAATTGCAGCTGGTAAAATAATCAACCCCTACACAGGCCAATTAGAGCCGAGAGATTGCCTTCTGGAATCTGGTGGAGGGAGATTGAGAGATTTTTCTTTTCCATCCCAGGAGGGAAGTGCTTTACCTGCTGCGATGTCAAAGAAGGATGTTGGAAATTCTAGTTTTAAAAATGTGCCTGTCTCTGTGTCTCCGCTTGTGGATATTAATGTGTTGAGAACTTGTCCTCCCGTTTCTAGTTCAACTGCTGCTTTTGTTCACTCAGGGCCACCCACTCAGATTTCAAGTGACAGACTTCCCCCAAATGTCCCTCCTCATCGGAGGAATAATGCTAGTGATAATATTGATGGTCCGATGAATATCTATGCAGCGCAACTAAATTCCAAAAAAGAAACGGAACATAATTTCACACCAGTAGTCTCAGCCATACCACAATCGTTAAATTCCCAACAACAAAACAGACACACTATTTGTTCAAGCCAAAATGTGCTGAGGACCACTGGCTCTTCACTTAATACCAGTGGAGAAAACTTGTTCTCACAAGCATTGCCCACACATCAAACGTCGATGTCACAAACTGTACACAATTCATTGCCTCTCCATTCTATGCCTATACCCTCACTCGCCTCCAGGGTGTCAGCAACCCTTTCAGGATCTGTGATCACTTCAGAGTTGACCCATTCATCATCTTTTCCCGTCTCCCTTGAAAGTAATCTTGTACAGTCACGAAGCAACTCTGTTTTATTTCACCCAGCCTCCTGTGCCAGCTCAACAGCAAGAAGTCCATCTTCACCTCATGTGTCCTCATTGAATTCTTTTCCTTCTTCCTCGTCCTCTTCCTCCATTGTACAAACCCCACCATTTTCTTCATCAGCACAATCCGTCGCCCAGGTGCCAGAGAGGTTCAAATCAACCAATTCTAGCACTCCACTTTCCTACCAATTGCAGGCAGCAACGTCTGAGGCTACTGGTGGCACCTCTGTCAAAAGTAGTTTTCCTAATTTGCTCAATCCACTCCCAGACAAACCATCAGAGTCATCCCAAAACATGGAACGCAGCCCTCCGGATAAAATATCTTTGGAGGGTGATGACAACTCTAATCATAGTGGTACAGTCGTTGAAAATGTGACTGAGAGCTCTGGGACTTCAGTGTTGCTGGAGCACTCTGGTGTGAAAGCAGAGAATCATGACTCAGGTGTTGGTAGCTCATCAGAGCGGTCTGATGATACTCCATCAGAGCCAGGTGATGGTGAGTTTCGTTCAAATTCCAATGGCACAGAGGCGGAAGATGCCAGTGGGAAGGCAGCAAAACGTTTAGTGAATTGTAAGGTTGAATCAGGTGTTGATTCCTCTACTTCAAATACTATCACTGTCGGTTATATGACTTCAGTTGATTGCACATCTCAACCAAGTTTATTACATTCTAAAGATGCAATAGAGGCAGTGAAATCGTCTGGCTCAGTACCACCTATGATACCAGACCTGAAGTCTGACAGATTGTATGACAGTCATGTCAGATCAACGGAGAAATCTCTGGAGAGACTGTCTTCAAATCATGCGATGGCTTCGATGAATTGGGTTGTAGCTATGAATAAGAACCAGTCTCTTGCTCAACAGGGAAAGGCCAAGTTAAATGGACCAATGCAAGAGGATAAAGAATTGTCAAGGAAGGTAAGTATTGGATTTAAATTGTTTTCATAATCACCAATACCTTGGGATTAAATCTCTATACTTTAAATCATAATTAGGTTTTGCCACAGAAAGGTACTTTGTCTCTAGCTGTCTTGTCATTCTGCTGAACATGAACCACCCTCTATTCTTCACTTGTCCCACCCATAAAATGTAGTACCGTAGAACATGGCTACAGTGGAACTTTTCGTTCCAGGAGAAAAATCCTGCTATAGGGGTGTTCCCGCTATAGGGATGTGAATTGGAACTACTGAAAATAAAGAAAAAATTAACACCTGTCTTGGCTGCCAATAGACTGCCGGTGCCAGCATTGCTTAACAAAGCTCTACTCTTGTACTAGCTGTTAAAGAGCGCCTATTACTTGTGTACATGTTGATGTTATGCCCTAGTGCCCCTCATCCCACTACTACCGTTGTGCGAGGGTAAAAATGAAAAGGATGACTAGGCGTAGTAATTGTAAAATCAATTTGCATATACATGTATGTCGCTCTGAGTCTTTACTATGACTGTTTAAGACCTGCTGTATCCCTGTTCGGGCCTTTCCTGGTCCTGTTCCATCCATGCACAATACAGTTTACGAAGAGTAAAAAAAACAAACAGGGATTCCGGCAAGGTCCCGCTGTAGGGATATTCCTGCTGTAGCGGGTGCCGCTTGTACTTGTCTCTTCTTGGTTTCTTCCCTCCTCAAATGCCACTTATTTTCTAATTCATTTTTGTTAGCTTTCATTTCTCTTTCAAAGCAGTGGTGGAAGAAAAGTAAATTTAAGATTTTGTTAAACAATTGTACATTCCCAGGTATGATTCACATATAAAGATGAATCTGTTCTGACCTGTCTCACTCTCCTTGGTCACTGATTTCATTAGTACACATAGATATGTGTAGAATGTGTTTGGTTTCAAATCCTCTCTTTTATCACTGCATTCTGATATTTCACAATACTATAGTTTAGTTACTACCAGTAGACACCCCTTACTTGTATGTTTGCTGGATTGGGGTGGGGTGAGAACTTGACTGGTTGACTTTATTTTTATGAAGATAAAATGGCCCGGTAGGCGTACTAAATACTTATATTATGTTTTGGAAATAAAATCAAAATATAAACAAAATTCAAATTTTCAGACTTGGAGGGCATGAGCAACATTAACTTTCTCAGTCTTTTAGCTTTTTTAATTAAAAAATTGCATCTGACCTTGTTTTCTTAAAAATTTTACTTTTCATACACTCATCTTGTGCTTTTGTAGTGCTTTTAAATTATCCCTCTGTCAATTGTGATATAAAGGGTAATATTTAGCACTCTGTGATATAATATGTAAAATCCCATTGGATGAAAATTTGCTTAAGAAATTGAATCACATCTCCTTCAAATTCAGTGCATTGCTGCTGGTCTAGTCGTTTTAATTCAAATTTTTTTTTTTCGAACCCTGACTTAACTTACAAAACATTACCTCTAGTATTGCTGAGCCTTAAAAAGGGGAATTGCATTTTTTACTACCACACAGGTTATAAGGCAAGTAAATGATCTTTACTCTTTGAAACCACTAGACTGACTAGTTAAATGCCTGCAATGTTAAGGATAAAAAATTTAAGTCAAATAGGACGTTGGCTTTAAAACATTGTTCATGTAGTTTAAAACATAAGTGTCATTAGAAGCTTGTGCCACTGCAAATTGTAAACCATTGTAGCTAGACATAGCTAGGTACAGTTGACCATGAGTAAAATCTGATTGTGGAAGATATATCCCAACTATCGACATTGTTTAACCTTGTGGCTTTTTTATTGTCATGGCATACAATGGTTTTTATCGAGAACTGTCTTCTAGTGAGTGTATGTTAATAGGAAACGACTGCCTTTAGTTGTGAGAGCAATGCATGGAATCAATTACAATATGTCCAGCATGAGTATCTGTCATAATTTTTGTGTCACTTCAATGACTCTTCTGTCCCGTGCTCTGATCTTATGCTGTGAAAGCCCTGGGTTATTTTATTTATATATTATTTATTTATTTTTTTTTTTTTTTAGCAAAATTTAGCTTGCATAGAAGAGAGGACATTGGAATAAAATTCATTTCAAAAATCTTATTTTGATTTGATAGAGCCATGCTATTTGTTTTTTTTTTAATGAATAGGGGTCATGTCCCTGCTCTGATGAATAATATTTTCAGAAAAACCGCTTTGTTCTAATTTTAAGTGATCGAGTAGATCTGCAGTGATGCCCAAAAATTCGGGCTGGGGAGCCCACAATTAGCACTAAATTTTTTAAAGAAAGGATATACCTGCCATACACTCTCTCTCTATATATATAAGACTTGTTTACAGGTCATGTTACAGTGATGCTACTAGTGGTTAGTGAGATGGCCCATCTCTGCCACTGGCTCGAAATTATGTGTGTATGCTGATGTTATGCTGTTTGGCGGATGACAGGGGTTCAACTGTTCATAGTGTTTAAAAGTGTTGTTTTCTCCTCCTATTTGTGTCAAGTTATTCCTGACTGTTGACTGATGTTTGGCAATGGCTGTAATTATAGATTAAAGACATTGAACAAAGTACTTCGCCATTTTTCATCAGTAAAACTTCGTCTTCACACCATTTTATATTATTTCATCTGGTGCTTGCACAGCTATGCATGGTGGGCACATGTGGTCTGAAGATAAAGATATAATAGGCCTTACTATATAGTGGTATATTGACATCTAGGACCTTAACCTATACATACATATATGTACCATTCTTGTGGGTTCAGAAAGTTAAAATATTTTCAGATTCAATTTCTTGGTCCCACGTGTTCTTCCCATTTCTTTGTCTTCTTCAGCCATTCCTTTTTCTTTTTCCTGCCTTCAGGGTTTCTTAGAGAGTACCTTATGTTCTTTCCACTTTTTCAACACTTTCTCTCTCTTTTAAAACTATGATAGATTAATTTTCACCTTTGAAATAAATATTTTATCTAAATGACATTATAAACCTCAGTAGTCCTCTCCACCTTTTCTGTGAGCTTTGCTTAATTAATATACATCCACATTCAACGTTCAGTTGCCAACGTCAGATTTTTTTCAGTCCTTCTACTCTCTTCCTTTCACTTACATTTATAAATACATGTACTCATTTTATTCCATTTTATGTAGCAACTGGTTTGTTTTTATACATTGTATATATATATGTACATGTATATGGTGTATCTCCTATGTTAAAACTTTCCAGTCCTCAAGATTTCTCATTTAGACTACATTATCGTCTATCTCAAATTCAACCTAACCTTATTTAAGGAAAACTTTCCTTCACTCCTCTTTTCAAAGGCTGTAGTTACTTCTTGTCATGTGTCATGTGTGTTTTTCTATGCCTATCATTTCTTACTCATAACAGCTAAATGGGGAGTTTTTGGACTTCATAATACAATACTAATACTAGGAGTGTGTAGTACACAAAGTATTCCTCTGATATGCCTTATATAGTATAGTAGGTCAAAGTCTTTAGAAAATCATGGAAATAAATTGAAAATTACCTGGTATTTTCAAAATAAAATGTTTAAAGTACACTTTAAATTAAGTAGATGTTTTCAGCTGTGTTCATTTGTATTCTATCAGAAATGGAAAGTTTCGAGCAAAACTACATATATCTACTGAAATATATATCTTCCTGCACTTCCTTTCAATTTGTTATATTATATATATTCATTCAACTTCGATTGAAAAATCATTTTTCAAGTTAAATTGATTTTTTTTTCTAAGTACATGTCATATTGATCAAATTCTTTTATTCATACTTTGCAATTATGCTTCCTCCATTGAACATTATTAAGGTGTAAACATAACACACTATAGCCAATTGAAAACCCTACAGAAAAATCATAGCTGCAAACACAACATTTCATCATCAAAAGCCTGCCACACATGGGGGTCTTTTTGTATAGAATTTATGTACAGTGTATACCAACTTTTTTTTCGCAGGAAATCTTAAACATGCTCCTTCTTTTTGGATCTTATGTGATGCACCCTGAAGTTAATAAGAAGAAAGTATAGAGAAATATTGCATTATGATATAATTCTTATAATACATAGAGGCACTTCAGTTTTCCCCTACTACTGCAGGAAACGAGACATAAAATTCCTTTTTTTGTACAGATGATAACAAGTCCAACAACATGAAATCAGATTATCAACACAACTTTTGTTGTAAGAATCATGGTATATCTTGTTTTGTATATAAATGATCCCCCTTCTTTTTAGATGCTGAATCCAGAGATAAAGCTAAATGGACCAAGCTCTGAGAGTGAGATTGGGAAAATGTTTATCGCCATGGATGACTTACAAGACCAACATAATAATCAGTTGCAACTTTGTGCTAATACGAAAGGTAATTAAACTTTGTCTCTTTGCTATATTTGGGGTATAGTACAGTTATAATTTCTTTTTTAAATATTTTTATTTCAGGTTTCCTGAGTTATAAATTGATGTGTAAAGATTTTTTTTTTGTATTTTCTACATCCACAATATTAATATGGTGAAAAGTTTAAGGTGAATTAATTCAATTTATGTGTAAGCTGGCTCGGGTTTGTTTGTTACCAGGAGGCCTGCTTTGAACGAGGCAAGCCATAAAAAGTTGCATTTTGGCTGTGTGATTAGTCATGAGTAAAAAATCAGTTACATCCGAAAATCGTGCAATAGAGCAAATCATGCAAGTTACCATCAATTAAGTTGGCGGCAACATCTATTATTTATATGAACGGGAAATGGAAAGAGAGTATTGATTGTTCCGTTTGTCTTTAAAAATTGATCCCTCAGATCTCCATGTTACAGTACAGTCCACATATAAAGGCATGGGCTATAACGGCACTTCCTAAAGCCCCGTTTATTCTTCTATTTGACGACAGCAAAACAAATTTGGATATAATGGCACCCATGAGCTTTGTTTCGGTTATAACGGCACTGCAGGTACGCGGAGTTGTTAACAATACAGGCAATTAACAATTACAAATTGTTAGTTCCACGCTCAGAAGCCAACGAAAATGCCTCTCAAGTCTGTCAAGTGTGTTGCGCCCAGTCATCACTCTGATGCTGGCCCGTATATTTCGTATACCTACCTCCATTACCCCCACCACCTGAGCACCTGTCTCAATAGGCTTCGGTACATCTGATTGCAGTTTACAACGGTACTCGGTTATAACGGCACTATAACAAGAGTCCCGTTTGTGCCGTTATATCCGAGTTATACTGTACCTGTTACCTATCTCCTTAGTGATTTGTGTCACATGATAAAGCTTTAAGATTTATCTACAGTACTCGCTGGGTTCCTGCACGCCAGAATTTTTTCTGTTAAATAACTCCCGGAAACTGCACGCCAGGTACGCATCACTGCACGCTATTTCATGTCCAATGTGAAAAAAAAAAGTTTTTAACGACCAAAAAGTTAATTGTTAAATTGTTCTGTTAAAATCTCAAATGCACCACATAATAAAAAAAACAACCCAATGGGAGTAACGGTGGGCAGGGAAGGGTGTGTTTGTGCTTGAAGAAAGTGATACGCTGTACATAATACCCGTCATAACCTCAAAAGCACCATCAAATTCCATTTCCATGTCGTTTTGACTACAGCAGCAGTGATGCGACAGGGCATCGATTTGAACTGGTGACGGGATGGACGGGGCATCAAGTTCACTGTCATGCCAAGTCTGCATGCTTCCATTACACTACACCCACTATCGTTTCGTTCGCATTTTTTTGGGTGGGGTAGGGGCGACATGTGTGTTTTGTGATTCTTCGTCAAACAATGAATGATGGAACCAAGTGAAAAGGTTAAAGGTTATGTAAGTGCACGGTGGACTTTGTTTCACACCTCGACTCTATCAAATTAATTTGTTTTCATCGTTTCTATTGAATCTGTATACGCCTTGAAGCAACTCATGATTTGGGACATAATCCTTGGTGGGGTACTCTGCACGCTTTTTGGTTACTCCCGTGAGCGTGCAGGAATCCGGCGAGTACTGTATTAACAAGATTGGTGGAAATAAACACCGACGCAAATGATATGAAAGCCGTCTGCTTAAAAGGGGCAGACTTAAAATCAGAAGGAGGCACAAATGACCAAAGCATAAGGAACAATTAACCCATTCTTACCCCAGTGCAGCGTGTATCATAGAAGCAGAGTCATGAACAGATCTATTCATTCACAAGTTTGTCTAATCACCCATCACAATGGTATGACGACTATTGATTTACACTGCTTTCTCTATTTAGTTATAATGTGTATCAATTTTTGTATTGACCCACTTTTCTTTTGTGTGTTTCTGATTAAAATTTTTATAGCGTTTTATGTCATTTGTCCAACAGATAATGGGCCAGACCACTTGAAGTTGAAGGACGATGTTTTGGACGAAATTGTCAAAATCAACAGAACTGGTCTCTCGCCAGATATTGGGATGGGGAAAGCAAACTTGAATGAAAAAGGAGACTCTCCTGACCATCTGTCACACTCCATGGACGGCGGTGATGATCGGCTTGAGCATTTTCATATCTTCGACATGGAAGACCTGGTCAACGGAAAGCTTGGCAATGGCGACAGCAAAACTGGTGCCAACATTACCTCCATATACTCCAAGCGTTCATCACCAGTGAATGTGAATATGCTGAATCACATTTATGCTCCAGGCCTTCCGTTACCGCGACGCCTGACAGAGTCAGTTCAGAGGCTGGTTAAGCCCCTACCAGCGTCGGAGACGTCGATGCCCCAAATGAGACTTTGCAAGTCTCCCGGAATGGTGTCGCCAAGGGCAGCAGGAACTATGAACGGACCCAGTGCCTCTCGCATGTCTTTGCACAGCGGCACTCGTTCTCCGGGGGCTAGCGTTCCGAAGCTCATTCCCAATGACAGGCACTCGTTACTGTCCGGAGGCCTCGACCTCGCAGGATTGTCCAGTGTTTCTTACCAACAAGCCTTTCAGGCATCGGATTTGCATCTAGGCAATTCGTCACTTTCCATGAAACCCAACTCTCAGGGTGCACTTGCTGACTTCTCTGCCCATGACTCCCCGCTGCTTTCCTCCTCTTCCAGCCATATGTCATCGATTTCTATGGATTCAGTTGTGCACGCCCGTAAAATACTCTCCCAGAGCTATCCTCCTCACAAGTCTAGAGACCTTACATCAAACGCAGCCCTCTATGACCTTTTTTCTCACATGCAAGCTCCAACTTCATCTGGAGAAAGTTTCAACCTGCTAACTACTACACACAATTCAAAATTTGATCCAAATGCTCTTAACGTGTCAAAAACAAACTGTGATTCTGGTGTCTCGCCTCCTTCCTCCTCTAAATCCCATGCGTGGAATTCTGCAAACAGGCAGCTGACATCCAAAGAAGGTGCCTTGATAAATCATACACCTGTTACGTCATGTATTTCTAGTTCCAATTTGAATTCGTCTCTTCCTGACAGTGTGTCTAGGTTGGAGGAGAATGCTAGCCATTCCAGGAATTTTTTCTTTGACGTTGTCTCGTCTTCTAGTCCAGAGCATTCCAACACTGCCCTGCCTAGTGCGCCCACGCTGCACAGCAACGACTTAGCTGATCATGTTGCTAACTCAACTATTCAGTCTAGTCAGTCTTTACCAACAGCCAGCTCGTCTGGGCTATGGAGTAAGATTTCATTAACCAACGGTGGCAGCAGTGCAGCAGCAGCAGTTAGCAGTCACCCGACTGCAACATCGACTAGTAGACACGTGCCTTACCTTACTCACAGCTCAAACTTGGTCACCAGTTCACTGGAAAGTTCAGCATGTGGCATTATCCCAAAAGTGACACTTTCCATGTCCAGTACTTTGCTCTCCAACACTAAAACAATCGATGTTTGTGGTAAAACTTCAACTGCTAAATCAGATAATATTTCCCCCCTTAGACCATCCAGTAAAGCAGACATTTCCTCACCGAGATCTGGCACTGCGACATCATCTTTTAGACGCAACTTATTTGAGAGCGTTTCTGGGGAACTAGGCAATTTGCAGACAGTCGGCAGTCATGCATCCCTCTGCAGGACGCTGGGTGCCACAATCCCACAACACCCGAATTCAGTATTAGATGCTAATCAAAGCCTGAAAACCCTGGAAGGCACATCATCATCATCTACGGACAATGAATCCCTGGACCTGATCAACTCGCAGTCAATTCGCACAAATGAAACCCCATCCACGTCCCTCCCAGCACAGGTTGTCCATTTGGATTTCCCCCACTACTCATCCCCTACCACCAGCCTGTGTGCTACAGGCATCCAGCCAGAGCTCCTCAAGTCCACCAATATTCCAGTATCCCAGCCACAAGCAGCCCTGGCAAACAGCAACTGGCCTTTGCCAGGCACCAGCTCTACCTCTTTCCTAACCTTGCCCACCAAGTCTAGCGGGCTTGTCTCTATTCAGGAGTCTGGCACGGTTGACTCATTCTCAAAGACCATAGCCTCTGTCGCCTCAAACCGCAGTGATACGTTTTCACACATCTCAAGGGAAAAGGCAAGCCCACAGAACACATATGCCAAAGAACCCATCTTAGAAACCTTGGCAACGGCTCTAAACCCATCTTTAAATAAAAGCACCACAAGCCCTTCAAATTCTGATCAAGCTGAAAAGAAATGTGTGAGCACCTCATCCGGAGGTATGAAATTTCCCACCAAAATGTCTGACGAAGCAGTGAAGAAAGATAGTATGCAGGTAACCCAAGAAAAGCCTTCTGACCTAACAACCAACAAATTGTCAATAGATGGAATAAGCCATCAAAAGGTTGAGTTACCACAGGAAGTTCCATTGCAATTGGGAGGGAGGAAAAGAAGCTTCCCTGGTGAAGAGGGGAGTAAAGACATTGATGACGGTCTTGCAACATGTCCTCCACCTGCCAAGCGTCCAAATCTGGAACCGGAGCCTTCCACGTCTGAACTTGACGACTCCATTGAAATTGCCACCAACAAACTTGATTCTCAGGCGTCAGAACCAGGGGCCTGCTTTCCGACCAAGATATTGCCCAGTAGTGATATCGCAAAAAATGAGGGTGAATTTGGTTCAGAGAGTGTTGACACTTCATTAAGCCAACCCAGAGAGGGTGAAATTGTCCATGAGGGGCCTGTGTCACAAGAAGATGAATCTATGTGTGTTGCATCACCTTCAACGAAGCCTGAAGAATCATACAAAGAGAAAGAAATTATTGAGTTGAAGCCCTCTGAAGACGTGGTTGATCATGATTTCATTGAAGAAATGAAGAGTGTCAAGCCAACACCTCAGACAGATGACAACAAAGATCCTGATTTCAAAGATAACGATGGTACAACACTGTCTCAGACTGGTGGCGAGGAAGACTGCAAAACCCTGACAGATATGCCAGAGTCAGGAAAAGAGGGTTTGGATATTGGGACAGTACCCGCTTGCACCATAGATGGAGAGGCAAAAGGGACAAATGCTGAAACGGAAAAAGCTGGGACAGGAAGATTGAGTGAAATGCCTACAGCTGTGAAGTCAAATCAGATTACAGAAGAGATGAAGGAGGAAGGGACAGAGGGAGCTACAGGCATTCCTGTGAGTGCCATACCTGTCCTGCCAGCACACGTTAAACCTGGCAACCTAGAGGCAAAGCAAGACGACACTACTCGAAAGGGGAGGGTCAAGCGTCAGTTTTATGCCTATGTCCCGGAGAAATCCATCGACCAAAGTAAGTGACTTTGCCTCACCACGTCTCCATTTCTCCCTCTCGCTCCCTCTATTTTTCTCACTGTCTGCCTGTCTGTGCCTCTCTGTCTCTTTGTCTCCCTGTCTCTTTCTCTTTGTGTCTGTCTGTCTCTGTCTCTCTCTGTCTGTCTGTCTGTCTGTCTGTCTCTGTCTGTCTGTCTGTCTGTCTCTTTCTCTCTCTCTCTCTCTCTCTCTCTCTCTCTCTCTCTCTCTCTCTCTCTCTCTCT
>JBCHJU010216459.1:0-15569 GCA_039654505.1 Plocamopherus imperialis
ATAAACTCACGAGCAGCACGACATGTTGTGGCGGGAACTCATCAAGCCATGTTTATTTTCCGGTCTCCACGGACGTTGCTCTGACAATTTCTGACTAAGCATTTATTTAAGAGGTATGCCCCTTTGAACATAGACAGACAATAACAATTCAATTCAATTATCAACACAACTGCCACCTTTAGAAGCGTAAATTCACCCACCTCGTTGAAATACTTTTAAGGATGAAAGTCATTGGACAATTGGTTGTTTTGTTGTTTTTTTTCATTATGAAGCTTAATGCCATTGACCAAAGCCCATGTATAATGAATGAAATTGTTTTTAGCACGATATAATATGGCTTAAAAGTCTCCCTCATGAGTAAAATGAGTACCGGTCAATGAGTGAGCGGTGAACAATTTGGTCAGCATACGAGAATGATGCGATTTTTACAAAATTACAGCTTCCATGTTCGAGTACGATAAATCCCTAGACATCCAATGTAAGTTTCTGGATTGAAAGGCCTGTCTGGAAAGAGCACAGAGGCCGATTACCGATCACCTGGATTATACATTCACTACTAGAGGAGCTCTTCAGTTTTCTTTTTTATTCTAGAATGTTGTTTCCCTTTGTTGCTGGTCTTTAAAGAATGTGTGTGTATGTGTGTGTGTGTTTGTGTGTGTGTGTGTGTGTGTGATGGGGGGGGGAGTGTCTGTTTGGTTTTGTTGTACATTTGTTGTTAATTTGTGGCTGTTTTGGGTTTTTGTTCGGGGAAGAAATCGGGGGAAGCGTGATGTGGACTTTGTTAGTGGTTCGTTTCCTATAGCAAGTAAGTAAGAGCCAATAATGGACGTGGGTTGGATGCGTATGTTCTCGTTTCCTTACCAGTTCATTGCAATGTTAACCTTATCTTATCTTGCCTTATTTATATTTATCCATCTCGTCTTACCTTATCCCACCTTATCTTACCCAGACATTTACCAAACGCATGTCATTGGAGTTGAGGCGGGGTATGTCAGTGTGATCACGACCCTTGGCAACACCTACCTGGTGTCCGATTTCCAGGCCACCTCTTTCTCGGACGCCTCCAGCCAATGCGTCAACCAGGGGACTGCCATGGCCTCGTTCGACAACGCCAGGCTCCAGGACTTCACCGACATCCTGGCTGTCAACTCGGCCACCTATATAAACTACAACATAAGGGTGCCAGTCACAGAGGCACGGTCCAAGTATTACTTCACGGACGGCGAGGAGATAGGGTCCGACAAGTGGTTCCCCGGGGAGCCAAACCAGAGTTGTAGTACCTGTTGCTACCGTCTGAAATACTCTTCCACTTCTTCGCCGCCCCAACACAAATTGGCGGATCATCCTTGTTCCAGGGACTACTACTTTGTATGTGTCGATAACTCGGTGGCGGCGACTACGACAACAACGGCCGAAACGACATCCACTCCCCTCGACACAACAACTACGACTCCTGAAATAACATCTACCACTCTCGAAACGACATCAACCGCTGAAACAACGTCTACTTATGCAGTAACGGTTGAAACGAGATCCTCTACCATCGACACAACATCTACGATTCCTGAAATAACATCTACCACTCTAGAAACGACATCAACTGATGAGACAACCTCTACTTCTGCTAGTGCTGAAACTACTACCACAGTTGAAACAACATCCACTACTCCAATACCCTCCCCTGGACCAATAGTTCCCATGACAACGCCGTACATCGTCCCCCTGTCCACGGGACAACAAATGTCCATCATGTACATCGGTCTCATCGTGGGCGGGTCCCTGGCCATCAGCTGTTGTTGTTCTGCCACCTGGCTGGCTGTCAATAGAACTCGTCGTTCCTGTGGGCGCCAAGCATCAGACCATGACAACATGGTAAAGGACCCGGAGAAAGGCGATGTATCCAGCTGTAGCAGTACTGACGATGAAGATTAGAGGCGTACAAGGATGGTTTTGATGTGCATACTGGATTTGAGTTCAATGCGAAGTAAACAAGGGCAGGCAGCGATTATTTTTAAGTGGGGGAATGCGATGAATTTCATTACTCTTCATGATTTACTTTGTATGTACCATAAACGCATACATCGGCACGAGCAAGATTTGAGTCTTTGATAACAAAGTTGTCTCGTATAACTGCATCTTCACTTTTCAACCAAATCGTTGGTCATCCTTTGAGCTCAAGGTGGTTTTGTAGGTGCCGTCAAGTCTTGACACAGGGAAGTGAAGGACGATATGGTCTGTTGTGTCGGGGCTCCCTCCACGTATTGCTGCCGTTCTGCCATGTCCTGCCTGGAGGCGGTTGGAAACGACCCAGTGTTTTCTACTG
Source organism: Plocamopherus imperialis (assembly GCA_039654505.1). Lineage (NCBI taxonomy): Eukaryota > Metazoa > Mollusca > Gastropoda > Nudibranchia > Polyceridae > Plocamopherus > Plocamopherus imperialis. The sequence goes on from JBCHJU010216459.1 coordinate 2,324, forward strand.
CTCTTCAAGAAGCCAGGCATTTTTCCACATGGTTCGCTGATTTGCCCATTTGTAACCCAGTCGTTTAGGCTGTGGAGATAGATCTAGGTCAGCATTGGTCTTCCTCTATCGCGTCGACCCTTCACTCTCTCAAGCAGAGCGGAGTACTGTGATTTTGTAAAAATCGCACCATTCTCGTATGCTGACCAAATTGTTCACCGCCCGCTCATTGACCGGTACTCATTTTACTCATGAGGGAGACTTTTAAACCATATTATGTCATGCTAAAAACAATTTCATTCATTATACATGGGCTTTGGTCAATGGCATTAAGCTTCATAATGAAAAAAACAAAACAAAAACAAACCCAACATTCACGTTTAGCCATAATCTGCTGCCATCCATTTGCCGTCAGCCAATGGGTGTTCACGTTGGGGCCGGCAAGTTGTGGTACAGCAGACTGTGAATAGATTGGTGTGAAAAGGTATTGTGCCAAGCGGTGCGAAGGAAGGTGGAACGGGATAAAGAAAAGAGGAGGAAGCCGGAAGGGAGTTGATGTAGATCTAGATCTAGGTCTAGGCTTGATCTACCTAGATCTACGTTGTTGGTGTGAAAGAATAAGAAAATGTTTCGGCTCTTTTTTTTTTTCAAACACGGTTTGAGTTTGAAGTTGGTTTTTTTTTTTTTTAAGTGAAAGACAAAAGTCGTGGAAGTTACTGTCTTCTTTGTCATAAATAACAGCTCTTCTTTATTTTATTTTTTTTAACTGCAACGATGAGTTTCTCTCCATCCATTTCGGTTTGTTTGTTGTTGTTTTTTGGCAATAGACTACTTTCATTCTGCAGTCAGGAATTACCTGACCTCCTTGACCCAGCATCCATTTTTCATTTTTTATTTTGTTATTTTTTTACTTTTTTTTTTCTATTATTATTATTATTTATTATTATTATTCTTATTATTTTATTTTTTGCCGACAAGCAGCAAATCACAAATCTGGCAGGGAGGAGCTGGCCAGCACTTGACTGTGCTGGGCTGGCGGTCAGCGTGGGTAGAACGTAGAGTAGAAAAGGCTGTGCACTCGGTCTCCAGCAAGTTGCTGGCAGCTACCTCCGTCTGCCGTCAGCAATCAGCAACTGGCTGGACTTCATGCGAACGCACCCTAAAGCTTCCAGTTGTGGGTGTCCAAAGGTGTGACCCATGAACTCTAGCTGTCTTTTATATTCCAATTCAAATTGATACAACTTTAAAAAATACGGGGGATATAGTGAAACACATACAATATGGCAACGTAAATGACATCCATAAACATCTCTGTAAAAGCAAACTCCACAAAATAAGACATGACACCTCCCATCCTCGGTATTCACAAATAAAAATAAGCAATGGAAGCGGGCGTCTAATACACTTGAAGGCTCGCACTTAGGGATATTTCTTATCCTTTTTACCGGTAGCCAAAAGAAATGTTTAATTGATTAATTTATTTACAGCTTTTTCATATTATAGTGCTATAAAATCCATTTTAAGAATATGTCAATTTTTAAACTACTCATATTTATAGTGTGGCGGGTGGAGGTGGAGTGTGTTGGGTGGGTGCGGTTTGAGTGTGTTGGGTGGGTTGGGTTGGTGTGTGTTGGGCGGGTTGGGTTTGAGGGTGTTGGCCTGGAGTGTGTTGGGTGGGTTGGGTTGGTGTGTGTTGGGTGGGTTGGGTTTGAGTGTGTTGGGTGGGTTGGGTTTGAGTGTGTTGGGTGGGTTGGGTTGGTGTGTGTTGGCCTGGAGTGTGTTGGGTGGGTAGGATTGAAGTCTGTAATATACGATACTATGCATCTTATGAATACTTTTATACATACTTTTGTACTTTTTTTTTTTTTTTACGATTGACACACATGATAATTTCCATTTTATTGCATCAATAAAGTTTTTGAATTTGAATTTGTATTTGAATTTGTAAAAAGGTTTCCTTGATTTTAGCCTCCATGTCGTGGGTGTCCAAGCCAAAGCATCTTCCACCGGGATGTTGTTACTTTTTTCCTCAATAATTCGAGAGAAAGCTTTTTGGTTCGTCTTCTGAGCTCTAGTGGCTCGATAGCGCTCACCGGGAGCCACTGATTTGAGACTATGCTGCGTGACTAGCCTCATTGATTCTCATGCATCTGTATGAGCCCAACATAACAATAACAATAACAACAACTACAATTTGCCCTTACATCCGGATGATAAGTAGGCTACGAAGAATGTTACACGCCTGTTTTTGAATATGTTGACGAAGAAAGCGACGCGCTTGAACTTGGCTGCATTGTCTGGAAAAACAATAAACAAACTTTGTATGGAACTGTGGCATCAAAATTCAACCGGAATTCGGCACCCGAGTGTTTCGAAAATGGTTCCAGGGATAGGCTCCTTACGCCACGGAACGCCTCAATGTTTCCTTTATAGTTCTAGACATACACTGACGGAACGCCTCAATGTTCCCTTTATAGTTATAGACATACACTGACGGAACGCCTCAATGTTCCCTTTATAGTTATAGACATACACTGACGGAACGCCTCAATGTTTCCTTTATAGTTATAGACATACACTGGAAATAGAGTTTTCCGCAGGCAAGGTCGTCCGACGTCAAATTTAGCCGTTTCCTCAAGTCTAAGACGACGAGGCTCCACATATAATATTATCTGTTGCGTGACTACAATGGCCTTAGATCAGGATGGGCCGTGATTCAAGACTACAATGGCCTTACATCAGGACGGGCCGTGATTCAAGACTACAATGGCCTTACATCAGGATGAGAGGGTAAAGTCAATGGCGTTAAACGTTTATTGGCTACAATAACAATGTTACAGTATGAGAATGTAATACATTCCATTCCAATCCCCGGTATGTTGGCAGGCATAGGCGTGGTTTGACTAAGCTGCCCATATATAGCGCCTGGGACGATGAACACGACCAAACATAAGCATGAGCACGGATTAACTCTTTACTTGCCCATACACCCGGGATGAACACGTTTGTAAAACTGCAAGTTGATTTGAACTGACTGCTTCACTACCACTGACATGAATAACGCCATGACGAATACAAACTGTATGATCAACGACAGCAAAACATATCATGATATATAGAAGTAAGCAAGCCTGAACAAAGCAACAAGGACATTCTAAAAAGTCCAATAAAATAAGAAAAACAAATGAAAAAAAAAAAAAAAAACACACAAAAATGGACTGAAAATGCCAATTGGGTTATCATATTCCACAGGGCGACACCGAAACATTCAAGCCTCTCATTCATTAACCAGAAACTCTGTCATTGTACTGAACTTACAAACGCAACAAGAACCATCTCCTGTTATATGTTTATATTATATATATATATATAATATACGTTTATTCATAATGTATTCATGAGATGATTGACAGAATTTACAGAGCAAAATGAGATTTATGCATTTCAAATTTAAAAAGTATAAGGTAGTAATAATAATATTAATATCTACATTTGTTTGAACCATTTTAAAGGAATAATAAGCTAAATAGTGGTATGTCTATAATTGGTAATATATAGAATCTATGCTCCAATATTGCACTGACATGACAACATCAACATTGTTCGACAGACAATCTGCTACCCTGTGAAGGAGGACAGAAATGTTCAAAGCTTTGGTAAAAAGTTGTTCCTGGTGCTTTTGTAAAGCCAATATGTCAGCTTGAGAACTCTTTGACTGCAATTAAGTCATATAAATGTTTGGGTTAATTGTAGTCAAAGAGTTAAATCGTGCTCTCACCCATGCTATAGCTTTAAATACTCAAAGAGTTAACCAAATCACATTATAAATATGTACAAATCATGTTAGAGATGCGGTGTTGTTGATGATTGTTGCGGTTGCTATTCTTCTTCCACTCTTAAGAAAAGAAATCAAAAGCAGGGGAATTCACAATAATCAAAACAGGCTCACTAAATGGCCTAATTATTTTCTTTAATTAACTGATGAGTCCTCTCGGTTGAGTAAGCAAGTTCAAAATTGGTTTGAGTTACTCAACAAAATAATGAAATGAAATAATTAACATAATAATGATAATAATAATAATAATAATAATAATAATAATAATAATAATAATAATAATAGTAATAATAATCATAATAATCATAATAATAATAATGAAAGAAAGTTATAAAGAATGAAACTTCGGGTGATAAAATGTGTAAACAACATAAAATGCTTTCTTTAATAGTCAAAGAGTCTGTTACAAGACCTTTCGTTTGGTTTCATTTTTGTTTTCTACCGTGACTTTAAAAAAAAACAACGAACAGAAAAACAAGAAGTTATTTCAATTAGTATGCTGACAATTCTCACATGAACTTACAATTTCTTATTGGCTATGAAAAGAGAAAAGCATTTATGTAAATTTACTGTCAAGAAAGTAACCAAACCGATGATCACAAGAAATTAGAGTATTTCATGTCCTCAAAACAAACAAGGTAGTTTACTAAAACTTTGTGATGGAGGTTATACAGTCACTCCTTTCTCTCCCACTCTCTTTCTCTATCTGCCTCCTGACCTCTTTCTTTCATTCGACTTCAGCTTCAATTTCCCTCTCCCAAATTAGAAATCATCACAAACGGACAAGTCATTAGTAGATGTCCCTACAGAACCACAACAGCATCCTAGTACCCCCCCCCCCCCCCCCCAAAAAAAAAAAAAAACAGTCTCCAACTTTGAAAGCTCACTATATAATTGCCACTGCGTAATTTGTAAAATGCTTCGAGGCACTACGAAAAAAATAAATTTTCTACAATGTGTGAAAATATGAACCTGATTGATTCGATGATTCAAAAGTTATGAGATATTCAGTAGACGGATGTAATATTGCACGATATACGGAAATATCGGAAAGCCCAAATGAAAAAGACGAAACTTTGATAGCTCACTACCAGCTTTGATAGCTCACTTTATCATTAGCTTTGAAACATTACGAAATCAATCAATTCCCTACAATGATTGAAAATTTGAGCTTAATTAATGCAAGGGTTTTAAAGTTATAAGATATACAGTAGAGGGAGATCGCATTGCACCAAATGGAAATCGGATGTCAGGAGCCTCATTGAAAAAGTCTAATATCATAGGGAGGGGAGATGAGGTTGCAATCATGCTCTGCCACCGATGTCCCTCTATAATTTAGTGAAAACGATATCATACTAGACAGAATTGTACTGAACATTCTCCATCAAACGAATCTTGTCTACTAGATCTATCAAGCCGAACTTTTTTGGTCTTGGCTTCAACTCATTCAAGTATCTCAGTTCTAGACTCTAGTTCCAGTTCTAGATCTATCTAGATCTAGTTTTAGGCTATCACTTTTTAGACTTTATCTTTCTAGATCTAGATCTAGGTCTAAATCAGAAATCTAGATCTAGATGTAGTTCTATTTTAGATTTATCTGTTTCTAGATCTAGAGCCTCCTGCTTTGACTTTGATTCTCAAAATTGTATTAAACAAAACTGACACTCACAAGACTTATGAATTGTTAGGGTGAACGCATGGGGAGAAAATGCTGTCTGATATTGCGTCAACAATGATAGGCTTGAATAAATCCCTATTGTAACCATTTTATCGTGTCAATCTTTCTGAAATTTTGCTAGTCAGTACAAAATTGGTTGTTTTATAGGACTGCCAATTTGTAAGTGACTCAGTTTCAAAGTGGAAACATCATTATCTTTTAAAGTTGGAGACACTTTTTTCTGGGCCACCCTATACATGAACAAAAAAGAAAGACACAACATAATTTGCGTACAAATATTATCGAGCTGTGCAATATGAATAAATGGGTATGTACACATACACACACAAAGAGATGCACAGTATAGCACCAAATGACCACATCCAGAAAAAGGCTTTTGGACAGAATTAGATGTTAAAAATAAAAGCCATTGGCATTGATTTATCGCAGTGATTATCACAAATGAGCCAAAACAATTTCCCAGAACTGCAGTTTCCAAGAAAGACCCCGCTCACCAAGTTAAAATTAAAGCTTTATGAAACTAGCAAATTTGCAAATATTTTTGCATTTTGTCTACATTCTTTTCCTGTGGTATACTATTTCGGAGTGTTTATTCCCGCCAGCTGGCAAGAATAAGTGTGCGTCTATTCCTGCCGGTTTCCGGTCGGCAGGAATAAGTGGCCATCTATTCCTGCCGGTTACCTCTCACTAGGCTTATATTCGTACACAGTACTACAAAAGAGGTATGTGTTATCTTTTCTTGTCCACTTTTTTGACAAACCTTTCCTGATTTCATCTAATACATATTTTAAACATCATGGGGTAAAATACTACATAAGCTTGTGAAATATATTCGCTCCAAGATGACAATTTACTAGCAGCACAAGGCCACAAGAGAGATCTATTTTCAAAGTAGAACCACACAGCATTCCAGAGCAAGACTAAAAAAACAAAACAAAACAAAAACAACAACAAAAAAACCTTGATTATTACCATTATGAATATAAAAGGCAGGATGAATATTGTTCTGATAGAAATGCTAGGATTAAAAAAAAAGATTTAAGGCAAGAAAGAGCTTCACAGAGAATGCAATTTAATCATACAACTGTACAACGGTTTGTGGTCAGCCTTCAAGTCTTAAAGACTAAAAGGCTCAATAACAATAATAATAATAATAATAATAATAATAATAATAACAATAAGAATAATAATAATAATAATAATAAAAAGCTGTTGAAATTGCTACCAGCCGACACACAATCTCCAATACATGACGTACTTGACCCAATCAAACTCAAATTTACATGGAGATGCTGGACAATAAAAGCAGTTTTCATACAACTTGAATTATTATAAAATAGATTTCTATCACGCACTACACAGTTTGTTCTTTACGAATGAAATATAAATGAGGGAAGGATGTGGTTGGCCTGAAAAGGGCTTTGACATAAACAGCCGTGTCACTAGTTATAATTACGCCAACACCTCTCACCGATGCCCACTTTCAGAAAAGGATATGACTTAAAGAAAAAAACGGTAGGGGAGGATGCTGACAAAAAAGATGAAAGCTAGTTCAAGCCGTCACAGATTGCTGTCAAAATTATGACGATAACAACATGGAGCGGGAGCAACATCCTGATGACACTGTCTATTTACAATGAACCAATACGTAGCTTTATATGTACATGGGTATTTCAAACTTCCAGTATCAATCACTCATTTTTAAAATGCAATTGCTCCTTTGACCAAGAAAAGAAAAAAAAATCTACTGTTATTATCATCAATATTATAATAATTGATGTTAGTGTCTATTATGATTATGTAGCAAACAAATGCATTGTGCCAACAGCAACATGAAATAATATCGCAGTTGAGTTGCATACAAACAACATGAGAAAATCAATTGCCAGACTTTGTGAACATCATTGACTGTTTGACCCACATGTACATTATCAACATCATGAGGAAGCCAAAAAGACTAGGCTCCCATTGAAATGTAAACCTATGACTATGACAAAACATGTGATAAACTTATTCCCACTAAGGCCACAGGAGAATGAAAAAAAAAAAAAATTCGAAACCCTGCCAAGCTTGTTAAATGAATCTGAAATTCTCAACTCCTCTAACCAAATGAAATCATTATGTAATGTGAGAGGCTTTGAAATTTGAATTTGAAAATTACAGCAAGATGATGACATTTTTTAATTCATGCCATAGATTTAGCAGCTTAGTCGACATTTCAAACTAAACCTGGACTAAAACATAATTCAGTTGAATCAGTGCTTGCCTCTGAATTTGCTTGATCTGATCCTCGCTCTGCAAACTGATAAGGAATAATGCCAAAATGAAACTCTCCATTCATCAAAGAAAGTTGGAAATAGACAGTGACAGAGCAGGAAATTGAGTGAAATCAAAATGCCATCTTCATTGAGAAAAAAAAAAGACGGCTCCATATCAGACTTACCTTGAGACCAATGGCAGTGAATTACTAAAGCTCTTTATTGACACTGCTCATTGTCAATATCTTTAAGATCGCCATTCAATGTACGGAAAACTTCATAATCAATAGTTAACTTACAGCATGGCAAATGCGAAAAACAGCTAGAAATTGATTCTCAATGGCTGTAAAGTGTACGTTCATACTGTACCTAAGACCACACACCTAAGGGACCAGATTCGAAACCCAAAAAAATTTTTTTGAAAAATACAAAAACAGAGTTTGCATGTAGGTAACTTCAAAATGTCTGATGTTTCAATGCTGGTATTTAGCATACTGATGAATGTTGGCTCTCAATGGTCAAAGTGTTTAATGCAAACAATGCTAGTAGGCCTATCAAGTACAAAGGTACATGTTGACGGGCAAAGGCTGGCTCTGTGGGTACAAGCCTGGGCTGGAAGGGAGTTTGGGGCAATTCCAGTCAAGCATTGAGTGTGTCCTTTTAAAAGAGATAGAATATCAGCAGACAATTTTGTGCGTCTCTCATAATCTACAAAAAGTAAGATCTTTGATCAGAATGTCCACTTTTTCCTCTACACAAGACATTTTTATCATCACAAAATAAATTGCAATCACTGCCCTGAGTCATGCACCTCTAACATAGAAACCAAACTTCACTCAATTTAAAGCACCATAACACATGTTTTCACAAATTGATTTTTCTCACATAGGTACATGATGGAAGACAAAGAATGGGTTGATATGATCGAGAGACCAAAGACTGGCCTAGTTTTCAATATGGGATGCAGCAATGCTCACAGAATGAGATTGACGAAATTCAGGCAAACATGTGGCATGACAATACATCATAGACAAACTCCTGACTCCTGACATCTGACATAAAAGTAGGTCATGAAATGTATTCAATGTCTGGATGTCAGTTGATCATTCAACAGGAAAGAAATGTGCATGGATCAATCACTACTTCAATGTAAAGCTGATGAGGTTCCTTAATGGGAACAGAAAATGGCACGGATATCCAACAAACCAAGAAAGAGATTCAGGTCTTTGGCAGTAACAAACAACTTGTCTCCCCTTAAATATTGGAAATGGGTTTTTACGATATATTATATTATGCTTCACGCCAATCGGTGAAAATCAGACACTTACGCCACAAATATAAGCTTAGGGCAGAATTAATCAAAAGTAAACAAAGAAAAAAAGATTTGCATAAAGACAATGCTCCATAAAGTAGTTTCAATACATACATCTTTCTTGCTTTGTCTCGACGGCTTTGTGACGCCTGTTACAATGCTTCTTTTTTTTCCCCTTCCTTCCAAATGATGTAAGTTGAATTAGTGTAATTTTTTAACAGTGTAATTGCTTCACATCAACAGACAACAGGTTTAACACAATCAATACAACTCAGAAAAGACACTAAACAGCATTGTTCTTAGTCTGCACTCAAATCAGGCGTACTTCCTCGCATCCTCTCCCGATGAAGCCAGGCCTGCAAACTGCGATCCCCTGGGACAGAAGCATCTTTGACCACAGGCTGCAGCTGGTCCCAGGCCGATGGGCGTGGTGGCTCCCCGCTAGAGGCCGTGGCCGACACGTCGTTGCCACAAACTTGAACCAGGGCGTCAATGTGCTCAAAATCTTCTGTACCTCCAACAGTGTGACGACGCAGTCCATGGCGTTTCTCTGATTTCTTCCTTCCCTCATTCTCTTTATTGTCTTGTTTTCTCCCACTTTCATCGTCAATCAACGTTTTCCCCTCTTTACTGAGGCGAGCTAGGTTGGTGTTCAGCTCAGTTTTCTCTGATTTTGAGTATGACCTTTGGGAATCTGCCTTCCTCCCTTTGTTGATCGACCTGAGGACGATGATTCCACTCTCATCAAGCTTCCTGGGCTGTGTGAGTACCACGGCCCCGCTTTCTCTGGCCAGCTGCCCATTTTGTCTTCCAAGAAAAGAACGAAAGTCTGGCAACTGCCCTTTCTTAGAGTTTCTGGCAACTGAGGTTTGCTGCTGCTCTTGGACGTTCATGACAGGAGATGAAGATAACGCTCTATTGTCAGTTCGCTCAAACCGAGACGCTATACCAACTTTTGCCTCTGGCTTAGAGGAACGGTGAAGACTTGGATCTCTGAATGGGCGATCAGAGTCGACGTAAAGTGTCGAGAAGGGTTGTTTGTTTCCCTCTACAGGTCGCAGGGGAGCAGACGAGTCTTTCAACTCTTTTGCTTCAGAAACGAGAGTCGCTGGGATTCCAGGTTCATTTCTTAAGTGCTTGCGGCCAGACATACCCGTTAGTTTGTATTTGGGGTTTACCAAAATTTTTAACTTTTGATCAAAGGTCGTAGTGAGGCTGGTCAACAGGTCAGCACCATCCTCAGAGTCTGAGGATGCCCAGGAGTGCCTCTTGTCAATCAAATCAATCAACGAGTCCAATGAACCGTGTCGGTGTCCCATACTGTTTCGAATCGAGCTTGGGCGGAGGTGTTGCTTGTCCACAGCCAGATGTATGTTCTTTTGCCGAGTGTCTGACGGCTTAGACTTGGACATCGCCATCCGCTGATTGCTATCTGCAGATGAGGATGGGACAAATTCATCATAGGATCCCATGAACGATGATCTTGTTGGTGCTAAGTCAAAGCTACCATGACGGGAATGATAGTTTTTAGAAGACTGGTGAGTGGCTAGGGCAGACTTTATGCCTCTCATCTCTCTATCCATCCTCTCTTTCTTATCACTATCTGACATTGTTGGACTGTAAGGAAACGTTTCACCTAAGTATGAGCTGCTGACGACGTCTGGCATGCGGGACGGCATGTTTTTGAGAGCCAACCAGTCGTCAACACTGTGGATTTCATCCTCCTCCAGCTCCATCTGAGTCCGCTGGTGTTCGCGTTCAATATGCTCCTGCTCCCTTCTCCACCGCTCCCTCTCTTTCAGCTGTTTCTGCTCAAAGTTTTGAAGAAGGGTGTAGACGTCGTTGCCGATCCTCTTCAGGGTGTTGTGAATGGCGTCACGACTCATGCTGGTGGCATGGCCGTGGGAGATCTCAAGCTCGTCGTTCTTGTCCAGCAGGGAGTCGTTTGAGAAGTGGTGTGACATGTTGGACAGGGTGGGGCTGCCGGCGTCGGCAAATTCCAAATCCAGGGAATCCGGCTCCGAGTTGGCCATGGGGGCCATCCCAAGCTGGGGGATTGAGCTGGAGCTGATCTGGTTGAAACAGTTCTCCTCGGCGCTGTGGGTGGAGGCCAGCGACGTCTCCGATTTAGAGAATGCCGACAGGTGGCTGCTCTTGTCGTAGGAAGAGGCCTCCAAGGTGCTCACGCTTCCATCCAAGAGTGAGTCCTGACTCTTCTGCTGTTGGTTACGGAGTTTTCGGCTCGCAGCGCCGACTATGGAAGAGATAATCTCCTTGGTGCTGATGGCTGAGTCAGCTTCCTCTGCAAAGACAGATAAAGGAGCATGTCATTATAGGTCAACGTCAAACAAATATGTGTCTTTGTTTCAAAACTTAGAAGTGTGGTAGACAATAACCTAAATTGTAAAGTGCACCTGTCCTCAATGCTTACACCTAATTGCTTGTGTATGCTCTTTCTTTTTTTTCTTTTCTTTCATTGTTCATTCATTTCTCTTGAATTCATTCCCTTTAGATATGAGAAACATCAGAATACAAAATGTCCGTCTCTTACCATCATCATCTTTAAAGCCGTGGCCTTCATCGCATACGGTTTCCACGGTGGTTTCCATGGGGATGTGGTTATCCTGATCCCAAGGACTGAAGAACCATTCATGCTGGGGACAAGAACACCAAAAAATGACTAGTTTTTAAGAGTGATACATTGTGCTAGTCGATTTTGTTTTCACAGCTGGGTCTATATTTTCTTTTCTGTTTTTTCCCCCCGGAAATACAATATAAATAGGGAGGGGCAGGGATGGTGTGTATTTGGTTCGTTTGTTGTTTTTTTTTGTATTGTATTTAGGGGACAAATCAATTTAATTTTGTCTTACATATATTGTCACCATTTAGAGAACAAAAACCCTTTATAGCCACAACAATTTTCATTGCATTTTTGCTTGTTTGATTCACCAGGGGGAAACTGACTGTTGAAATAAATAATTCTGAGGAGTCGACTCTAATAGCAATATACTGTTAGACTGTGAGTGTTTGCTTTGTTTTTTGGTGATGTTTTTTTTGCTTTGTTTTGCTTTGTTTTGTTTTGTTTTTTTGCCTCGACTCACATGGAGAATGATGCTTTCAATGATGCGACATTGATCTGACATGTCCGTCACCAAAGACACGGTGTCATCTTCCTTCTTGCGAATCAGTGTGGGGCCAAACATGAGGGCCAGATTTCTGGCATCCATCTGGGAGAGAGGAGAAAGGACATGGCACTGAACAACACACAACGACTCAAATTACGTAGCATGATACTTTGGATGTCACAGGTCACCATACAGATGAAAAGAAACAAAAATAAATTTTATTTATGTGACATTGACATATACATGGTCAGCTGATGAAGAGGGAACAACACAAATAGGTCTGTTGTAGATTACATAGCTCCGGTGTCAGAGCTGACGATTTTGTAGCAATGCTATTGCTATGCATGGGCAAGTATTCTAAAAAGAGGATTGGTGTCAAGCCACACTCTTTTCCCCTCTAATCTGGCCAGTAAGTCTGAGGTACAAAAGGGCGTATTAAACCGAAAGGACCACTTTGATAAGAATTCAATTTTGGAAAAGTGACAGCCAATATGATCTGCTCCTTTTGATTTTAATCACTGAGAGTTCATTTACATGTGTGCAGGCATATGGGACCTTCTAGTTTGCCGTCAGTCTCCAGTAGGACTTGGCACAAATTGCCAACGGCAAGCAAAACAAGGACGTGGAAAAAAATCCTGAATATTTCAGATTTTTGACGGTCATATCAAGCCCAAACATAAGGAAATATTCTAGGTTCTTTGGGGATTTTTTTTTCTTCCTGCAATCTTACATAATGGATATTACTTTAGGTAACATTATTAACACTAATAGCTAAAGACTGTGAGCGTAGATATTGTATTATTTCACTTCTGATGATCTCGACAAAGTCCGAGCTTAAGACACAACATTCACTTCTTCAATGTCCTGTCAATGTGAAAAGACACCAATTTTGTTTCTGCTCATATTCCTTTTGACAATAACAGGCAGAAATTATGTCAATACCGTATGTGTGTGTGTGTGTCTGTCTCTCTCTCTCTCTCCCTCCCTCTCTCTCCCCCCCCTCCCTCCCACCCCGCTCTCTCTCTCTCTCTCTATCTCCCTCTCTCCCTCCACCCCCCC
>JBCHJU010217567.1:0-15562 GCA_039654505.1 Plocamopherus imperialis
GTTCTCATAAGTTTTCGTGGACAAAAAAAAATATTTTAAAATTCTCGAATCATCTTCAAAAAATGGTGTTAATTTTTTTTTTCACCATGCCTAGGTACAATTAGTCTTAACTGGGAATTTTTTTTCCCCTTATCAAATATTTATAAAAATGGTCAATCGCTCATGCAAAATTTTTGATTTTTAGCCATGACCATGAGTTTCAAAGAACAGAAATTTTACTTTAATACATATATTATTACATGGTTAACATCTTGAACATAGTGGCCCAAGTGAGTTGTTGTGAACCCCTTTGTGGGGGTTGAGCCAAGTGTGCATTTGTTTATTAAAGCTTAAATGAATCACCATGACGCTAATGACAGTTAGATCTATTTTACTAAGAAATTCGATGCTGCATGGATGCGTAATAATTTTTACAGAGGCAAAGACGAAACTGCATCAAAATCTGCAAGCATAAAGTTGACATTAATAGACTACTTAAGACTTATTATTCACCATGCACCTACACATTTTCATCAATACATTTTTTTCAAGTTTTAAGATATTCATTTTTTTCGTCCATGACAACTTAAGAGACAGCCTATAGAGCATTGAGACATTCAAGGTCACAGAGAAACAAAAATACATGCACTGCTAAAGTTGGGAAATCAAACCTTTTACTCCAATCAAATAGACACCAGAGGTGCCAACCCCAAGAGTGCTTTTCCCCCATTGTTAGTATCAAAATCAACCAAATGCGTCAATTTAAGAGCAACTCTTATGTCATTAAAAATCTTTTTTTTTCCTCTCTATCAGAAATCAATTTCATCTGCTTAAAATACATTTCTGGTCAAACAACATTATATCAGCCAAGCACCAAGAATTTCACCTTCAGAATAGTGGTGGGAGTAACTGATTTTCAATGATATTGGTAACAAATACATGGACGGTATAAAACATCAGTTTTCAGAGTCACAGTATGTTTTGAATGAAAATTGAACACTCCAATATTGCTACGTTTCTATTCACCTCTAAACTAAATCCAGTTCCAAAGTACAAACACGAGAATATCGGTATAACTTCCAATTCCTCAATGGGGAAAAAAATATATAGTTGAATGACATTCTACTGTAACGACAAATGTATTTGTCAAGAAAATTTGTAATTCGAGGTCTAAGTTTCAAGTCAGAGCAAAAAACCTAAATGAAAAGCACAACTGGAAGAGAAAAAAAAGCCAACTAGTGCATTAGAGTCAGAGCAAACTTCCCATGCGCCCACTTTCAGAACACGCAATCAACTCTCAAAGGTTGTCCCTAGGGTAAGATGTCCTAGATTTAGATGACATCATCAAGACATGGTTTGAGGGACTTCTATATCCAGGAAGAGAGTTTGACTCTATGGGCACATTTGGGTTGGGTATAGGACTCAAATACAGAATTTAAAGGAATTGCCCAGCACTGACATATATCCATGAAGAAAATGAAGGTTGAGACAGGTTTCATAACAGTTGACAAAGAGCTGATTAATATATACTCCACATAAGCAAGAGGAATAATATAACAATGATATGACAATCCTATCTGTTGCTGTAAACAGGTTTCACTTCATATATAAAGGTGAGTCAGTAAACATATAATGCATTTTGACTATACATGTAGTTTTTGCTTATTTATCCATCCCCTTTAACACAATGTTGTATTAATTTTGAGAATGTGTACAAAACTTAAAATGTGTACATGTATTTTGAGTCCATGTTGACACCTCTGACACATGCAAGGGCATCACTTTGTTTTGCCGAGACAAGAAATTACAAGCAGAAAGAAAGTGACACCATTTCTGGTTTCATGCCAAAATCAGTGATGACAACGTCAAGACAACAACTGCAACTAAGGAACAGTCAACAAAATAGAAAAGAAAGAAAAGCAAGATCCAAGCTACGCACAGAATACACATGTGTATTTATATTAAGTAAAAAAAAGTGTTGAGAAAGAGAGACTCTAAAATTACCACAAATAACTTAAATGGATTGAACGGGGAAACAAATAAAGAGACAAAGTAAAGAAAGAAAATGAAATCTAATGTCTGAAAGATAAAAAAAACAAAAACAAAAACAAAAAAAAACCAAAATAAAGCAAAAAGATTCAAAAGTAAAGAGTGACAGAAGGAGAGAAAATAAATAAAGCAACACTAACACTATATAAGATCTTTTTTCCCCCACATTCACAGAGAAAGAAGTAGCCAGAGTAATCTTCATCAAAGAAAAAAATAAAAGGCACACCAAAAAAAAAAACAACAACAAAAAACACTTGACAATCATTGTAATGAAAAGCACCACAGAATTTGGTGAAATAAAAAAAAAAGAAAAAAGAAGAGAGCAAATGACAACGTCCATAAGACACACGTAAAGGGATGATAAAAGAGATGCGCCTACTGCGGACATTGGGCACAAGGCCAGTGCAGGCGAGGAGAGCACAGGGTGGAGGCACAGATGGGGAGGCTGAAAGGAAGGAGGCATAGTCATCAATGACGAGGATTTTTTATTACAATAATGATGTAAAAAAAAAATTAAAAATGACATTGGGACATGAAATGTAATCTTTCCTGCTACCACCTCCCCAGCCACAATTGACCCACCATTTAGAAAGTGCAATTTTCCACTCTGTAATTGTTTATATAATATATATTTTTTTAAATATTTTTATTCCACCCTGCCACCCTCCAAAAACAAAAAACAAAACAAAAACAAAACAAAACAAACAAAAAACCCCAAATAACAGACCATTTGCATGGATTTTTCCAGAACGCCGATAACAGAGAGTTGACGCAAATAAAGATTTACACATTTTCGCTTTATCTCTTTGATCAAAATAGCAGATACCTGATTTCACTCTGATTCTGTGATCAATGGTATATGGTTCCCACGATATTCTGCTTTCTTAGAAAATAATCTAGTTATGATTTGTTAAAAATTTTCACGTCAAAGCAATAATCGTTTGATGCAATGTAAATATATAAATTTCATTACTCAGGGGAGGAAATGTCATAAACTAGAAAAAATATGGAAGTGAAAATATACTTTACATGATTAAATAATTGTGCATGCATGTGAAGATATGTTAATTAAATTACTTTAGAAAGAAAGAGCAGAATTTGAAGGAGGTATATAAATAAGAAAGAAAAGTTTTTCACAATTAAGTGTAAACGGTTTAAATGTATAGAATGCAAAGTGCATCATTTTGCAGGTGTAATCAAAGTCAGCACAAATTATTTGATAGCAAATTATGCACCAATGAGAATCCAGGAAGTTATAATACCTTTGAAAGAATTCCTATTTTTTATGGACCTTTCATTCATTAAAAAAAAAAATGAAGCTTAATTCATTGCATGCTTTTCAATTGCAATTCTTCTCTCTTGTAACAGGTTGAACAAATGCAAGATAACATCAAATGGTGATGGTCAAGATGTGCGTTTGTGTGTGTGTGTGTCTTTGTGTGTGTGTGTGTGTGTGTGTGTGTGTGTGTGTGTGTGTGTGTATGTGTTGACATTCAGTTGTTGGCATAAAACCTGACAAGACAAGACCTCTCTTTGACTTTTTTTTTTGACATTCTCTTTGAAAAAAGTACTATCCCATTGAGTCAACCAACCATGAAATTTATGTCTTTTCTTTCACTTCATCATTATGAAATAGGCACTAAATGATCTGTAGTCTATGCAGTTGGATTTCATCTAGTGTCAATTTATGGTCAGTTGACCAAATTGCGAAAGGATTTTAAAATAAGAAAGCAAGTACATCTGTAAGTTAGTAACGTTAAGAACTTGAAAAAAAAATGCATACAGATTTCATAAATCATTTGTGAAATTCTAAATGACAACTGACTAAAATTATTCAGGGGGTGTATTCGTTCTGTGGTAGAGCATTGGGCTATGGACCAAGAGGTCACTGGTTCCTACCATTGTGAGGAAAATGTGTTTTTTCCTTAAGCAAGAAAATTTGCCCGTTGCTTCACTCGACCCACGTGAAAATTGGTACAGCTTCGGCTGGGAAAGTATTATGCAATAGACTAGCATCCTATTCAGGAAGTGATCGATCTAATCTGTCACTGTCCACTTCATGCTACGGAAACCGGGAAAAGTTCTGGCCCTATGAGCCGAAAGGCTTGAAAAGACTTTTTGATAATTATTCAAGCACAGAGAAAAGATTTATGTGAAGAATGATGTTATGTAAAATTAAAAAATTCTTCACCGACTTCTGTTAAATAACACTCCCCTCACCCACATTAAAAAAACCAAAAAAAACCCAAAGACAAAACATCTTACAAACATGAAAACAAAACCTTGGATCAAATAAAAGAACATCTTATTTACTACATAGTGAAACAAGAATGAAAGCAAGAATTCTCTGGAAACAGGAGGTGAAAACCAAAAAAACAAAAACAAAAACTTGGAAAAGAATTTGAGGAAAGTGCTAGGAAGGGGATTTAGACTAAAAAGAGGATGCTACAAACCAAGGTGTGTTAGACTGGCCTAAGGCAAAATAGTAAAAGAAATGAAATAAAAAAACAGAAAACAAAAGGAAAAAAACAGAGGAGGAAAACAGAAGGAGAGGAAAAAGTAAATTTTTCTTCTAGTGACGCTGCATCTACAAAGGAGAATCATCTCACCTGCTGATGAAATGGCTCTAAGAAGGGAGAAGATATTGCACAGCATTTCTGGGGGTGTATTATCCTGCTTCAAAAGTTTGGAGACAATGTCAGGTAATTCTGCTTCTTTCATAGCCACAGCAGCATCACCTTCAGGAATCAAAAAAGAAATAAGAACATCACAATTTGAACAGTTTTTCATTCATTCTCTTCAAATTCCCTTCATGAAAAATGGACTTTCCCTTCGTTTACTGTTTTTTTTTTCATTTTATTTTTTGTTTTAATTGTACTTACTTTTTGCGTCAGGTCATCTTAAAATAATGAAAACATTGAGACAAAAACATTTTTTTTTAATGTTTCGTTAAACATTTACGTACTATAAAAAAACAGAGTGAACTATTTTTCTTATCCAGTTTCAACATCGATACATTTTCTCTCCAATAAGTTAATCTACATGTATCTGGGTTTTTTTCTTCTTCTTATGACAGTTTTGTTTGGGCTTTAAAAATCTTGTTTTGAATTTGTTTTTGTTCATAATTTTTATCTTAGTACATTTCTCATACCTATATGTATATTTACATGTAAATTAATTCCATTATATTTATACACTGCCCTTCACCGAGGTCTTAAAACAATTGACTACTTTTGTGTTGACTGACAACGAGGCACATACAAATTTTTGCTTTTCATAACATAGGAGAAAAAACATAATGTTAAAATGAAAATATTTATATGTGCTCAAACAGCATTTTGACGAAATATGGCATATTCCATATAAGTAACACAGAGTGACCCAGGAATAAAAAGTTTGGTACAGGAAAATTCCCAAAATCATTTTCAGAATCAATATGATCCAAAAGGAATATTTTTCAGCCTCATCAGAACAACATCTGATAATTTTGCAAAAACAATGGTTACTCATAAAAGAGCATACTCAAATAAAAAAACAAACAAGAAATTCAATAATAAAACATGGGTGATTCAATCAGAATTCAAACACTAACTAAATGTAAAAGAAGAACAAAAATTGACAGATTGAAGATCAACATGAAATTTAACTTTTCGTTATTTGGGCATGAATCAAAGGGTTCTGAGTTGCAAGAATTAAGTTAAATATTAGGCAGGTCCCTGATGTGTCGTTTTCTTCAAATAGGGTGTTTTGTTGTCAGCTTATGGAGAAAAGTTACATGATTGTATAATATTCTGTCTTATGCCAAACAAATTTCTTTTGAATGTACTTCACTTCACAAGTTTAATTTAGAAGGATTTCTCATATCAAAGATTTTTGGGGATCTGCCTGTGTATATTTTGTCTGCCGTGACAAAACGACATATCTGTAATAGTAATTATAAAGTCATTTCTTTTACAACAGGCCAGATAATCATCATCATCGCCTTGACCTTTGTGAGAGCATAGGCCACAGACAAGGGATTTCCACTTCTTTCTGTCCTGGGACATTTTAGCTAGCTCAGACCAGGTGTTTCCAGTGCTTTCTCTGTCTCGCTCCACACATCTTCTCCACGGTTCTCTAGGGCTGCCTCTTTTCCGGACTCCCTGGGGGTTCCATTGTAATGCCTTTCTGGTGTTGTTGCTCAGTGGTTTCCGTAATGTGTGCTCATTCCATCTCCATCTCCTCTTTCTTAGCTGCTCCTCCATGGCCGTTTGACCTGTTCTTAACCATACTTCCTCGTTCTTTACTTTGTCTTCCCACTTTATCTTTAGAATCTTTCTCAGGCACCTATTTACTAATCTCCGGACTTTCCTGATCCTGTTATTGGTGGTAATCCAGGTCAGAAGCGTTACCCAAATTCTTCAATGAGCAATGATTTTGGGATTGGGATATGTCATCATGCCAGATTTCAAAACAATCTAGAAGATGAATAATATTGCTCCTACATACAAATATAGCATTTCATAAGCCAGAACTATTAACATAAAAAAAAAAATATTCAATATTTTTCTTTCATGAAATGTGTTTTTGCTTTGTACAACTCACCCATCAACCCACTTTATTTAATTTCCTTTCCATCATCAAAGGAGATTCAAGGGGTTTCATGACAGAGAGAAAATCTTAGTGACAAACTCTTTATTTGTGGTCAACCCAAATATGACTAGTTGGGAAGATGAATAAACAAAAAAGAAAAATAGTATTATAAACAAACAATAAAAAACAACATACAAACAACAACCCTCTCTAAAAACAACAAATAAAAAATCCCAACAACAACAAAAAAAACCAACAAAAAATTAAAAAACCCAACCCAAAAACTATACGTAAGCCAGAGAAACTGAAATTCAAACTAGAAACCTTAGATTCAGTGCAAGCGAGAACCGAATTCTCAAAATCATTGCTGATTGAGGAATTTGGTAGTAACACTTCTGGCCCGCTATAAAAGAAATGATTTTTTATTAAATGACTATTCCGGTCTGGACTGTCCAATAATCCATGCAATAATCTTTGCAGTAACCTTTGCCTTCCTTACCTAAGGAGGTGGTGGCCACAATGGTCAAGGCAATGAGGGCCTCATTCTGCATGACCAGGTGCTCCGACTGGGCCATGGCCACCAGGTGGGCCAGGCACTCAGCACGGATCAGGTTCTGGACCACAGCCCTGGCATGGCTGTTCTTGACCAGGGAGGCTATCACTCTGGGGGCTTCCCCTGCGGAAGACAGGAATCAAAGTGTGATAAGACAGGAATCAAAGTGTGATAAGACAGGAAACAAAGTGTGAAATGACAGGAATAAAAGTGTGACATGACAGAAATCAAAATGTGATAAGAAAGGAATCAAAGTGTGATATGACAGGAATCAAAGTGTGATATGACAGGAATCAAAGTGTGATAAGACAGGAATCAAAGTGTGATATGACAGGAATCAAAGTGTGATAAGAGAGGAATCAAAGTGTGATATGGCAGGAATCAAAGTGTGATAAGACAGGAATCAAAGTGTGATAAGGCAGGAATCAAAGTGTGATAAGAAGGGAATCAAAGTGTGATAAGGCAGGAATCAAAGTGTGATAAGGCAGGAATAAAAGTGTGATAAGACAGGAATCAAAGTGTGATATGACAGGAATCAAAGTGTGATATGGCAGGAATCAAAGTGTGATAAGACAGGAATCAAAATGTGATAAGACAGGAATCAAAGTGTGATAAGACAGGAATCAAAGTGTGATAAGACAGGAATCAAAGTGTAATAAGACAGGAATCAAAGTGTGATAAGACGGGAATCAAAGTGTGATAAGACGGGAATCAAAGTGTGATAAGACGGGAATCAAAGTGTGATAAGACAGGAATCAAAGTGTGATAAGGCAGGAATCAAAGTGTGATAAGACGGGAATCAAAGTGTGATATGACAGGAATCAAAGTGTGATATGGCAGGAATCAAAGTGTGATAAGACAGGAATCAAAGTGTAATAAGATAGGAATCAAAGTGTGATAAGACGGGAATCAAAGTGTGATAAGACGGGAATCAAAGTGTGATAAGCCGGGAATCAAAGTGTGATAAGGCAGGAATCAAAGTGTGGTGAGACAGGAATCAAAGTGTGGTGAGACAGGAATCAAAGTGTGATAAGACAGGAATCAAAGTGTGACAAGACAGGAATAAAAGTGTGATAAGGCAGGACTCAAAGTGTAATAAGACAGGAATCAAAGTGTGATAAGGCAGGAATCAAAGTGTGATAAGACAGGAATCAAAGTGTGATAAGACAGGAATCAAAGTGTGATGTCAGTCAACCACCATGGCACAACTGTCCTCATCTTTAGTAGTGGAGCAATTTTATAGGAAGTGTTTAAAAAAAGTGGACAATATTATACATAATACATGTATATTGTATCAATCATTAGTGGATATAGTGAAAAGGAAGAGAGGCCCCAAAAAAGTAAAGTTTGCTCAAGCTTTTTAGACAGCCTGGTGCAGTGCCCAGTATTTCTTGCCACCACTGCAAAAGATTCATCTGTGCAAAGATTGGCCTTGTCAGCCATCTGCATACTTATTCTTCTCCCCAGCGATCAGAAGTCATGGTCATCTTGGCCACAGAAACGAGCATCATCATCATGTATCATTTAATAGAGAAGCCTTGTAACTGTAACATAGTGGTAGTGCGTTGGACCACATGATCGAGGTGGAAAAGGATACAGTTTCTGCTGGGAAAGTATTCCAGAATGACAGATGTGTTTTTCCCTTGAGAAAGAAAATTTACCCCTTGCTTCATTCAACCCAAGTGAAAATGTGTACAGCTTTGGCTTGAAAATTATTCTGGAAGAGATGAGCTCCCTATTCAGAAAGCAAAGATTGAAAAATCTGTCCCTGACTGCTTTATACCATGGAAACCGGAATAAACTCTGACCCTATGAACTAATGGGCTCGAATAGACTCCAACTTATGTCCACAGATCGATAAATAGATGGAAAGGTTGATAGAGAAATGGATAGACAGACAGACAGACAGACTGTCAGAGAGACAGACAGACAGGCAGACAGACAGACAGGCAGACGGATAGATAGATAGATAGATAGATAGATAGATAGATAGATAGACGGATAGACGGACGGACAAACCGACAGACAGATAGATAGATGGATAAACAGTATTTAACTGCAGGTTGTTTTTATTTTTATTTCTCTTATACCGGTAGCTCAAAGATTTGGACATGACATTGTTGGTCATACTGATCCTACTAGTGAGTATTGCAGATGATGTGATATTGATTAAAAAGACTTCAATTCCATCATACATAAAAGAATAAGATAATTAAAGATTATTGCATTAAAAATCAATACCAGGTTTATAAATGTAGTAAGCCAATGTCATCGAAATAAATTATGCATGAATTCATCATTTCCACCCGGAAAATTGAGTAAATTAAAGAAAATATATTTGATCTAGCTAATTAAAAAAACAACTGATGCTCCCATGCTTAGTCATTAAAGAGGTATATTCTGCTTTTTGATCAATGTACATCCCTTCATGAAGAAACTTATCTTCCAAGAACAAATAAGTTTTATGATACTAATAACATCAGAGAGAGGTCATGGAGAACCTAATGCATGAATGCTTAGTCACAGTAAATTACTCGTAAAGGAAGACATATGGTGAGATATGGATGCAGGTAAAGACAGAAAAGCTACTATGCCAACTCACCTTTGACCCCTGCATGAGTCTCTACATTGCACCACTCAGACAGACATTCCAAGAAAGCACGCTCCTGGCCAAGTTTCAGTGCAGCTGCCTCTGCAAATAATAATGAGGCAAATACATGTATATTTAAGGAATGCATCATAAAGAACAATTGAGCCATTCCAGGGAAAAAACAACAAAAAACCCCAAGTATTTTCTATTAAAACTTCTAAAGTCCACTTAGATCACAAGTAAGGGTTGCCTCTTTTTAACCCCTTCTAAACCTCCGATTAAGGAATCCGAACAATGCACAAATACCGACTAGCACTGAGAGCAGATATATGTTTTCCAGCCTTAGCTCGAAACTAAGACTGCTAGACCAACATGGAAGAAGCAAACACAAAGAAAAATTGCCCAAAATATACTGTAAACAAACTACAAATGACATTTCTAATAATAATTATGGCAATGAAGGCCTAGAGTGGTAGACGATGAATTATGAGCATTTCAATCTGATTCATGAAGAAGTAAGAGAATGGACGAATGATTGAATTAAGGAGTTAAAAAAGACACAATAGTTCCTTATTATTATAACAAAACCCCTTGGTAAAAGGATGGAAGAAACGATGCCACCTCTTTCAAAAAATCTTAAATCTACTCTGAAGTTTTACGCTTTTGATTATTTTCTTTTATCTGAATGGTTGAAGCATTCCCAACAGATACTACTAGTATTGAACATGGCTGATCGTCCTGTCATAACTTCTTGGCTAGACATGATCTAAAAAGCCAATCGTACATCCGTAAGAACTCCATTGCTACTCAGTTGCTTCTGTATGTATTACATACATGTATAATTTTTATGACACTGGTCCAGTAAAAAACAAGATGCCTCCTCCCTCTCCCCCCCAAAAAAAACAAAAAAACAAAAACAAAACAAACCCAAAACAACAACAACAGCAACAAAAACCAAGACAAAACAAAAAAAAAAATTGTTTTAAGAAGGGCTTCAGACTCAAGTGACAAATATATCATATATTATCCCTTTAATGCCTCCTTACCTTGGCCTTCTATAAGCATCCGCAATACCCCCAAAAGCTTGAACACCACTGGCATGATTTCTGAGTTGATAAGACAAAGGCAGGCCTCCATCACTCCTTCTTCCAAGAGACGAGGCTTGTTGGCAACTGAGACATTGAAAAACATAATACTGGTATTATTATTCAAAGATGTTAATTCTTGTGTAGAATAAAAAAAAAAAAAAACTCACAAAAAAGAAAAAAAAACTACCCTAAAAACACCGAGCATCATCAAGAATTCAAAGGTACAAGATTCTAGTCTGAGTAATAAAACCAGAGCAAATAAAGAAGAAAGCAAAAAATAATAGTTATGACCATATTCTAAAAGGTAAAACTTTATCTTACAGCAAAACTACATAATCAAAATGAATTAATATTACAGCCTTCAGGCATCTGAAGCTTAAGACGGGTTATACTTATCTTATTTCATATCATTGCAAACTTCCTAGGTTACCATGAAAATGTGTTCTAACTTCATCTAAAACACAATGTGATCTTACTGTTAATGATAACATAAGATCTAAAATTTGCAATATCTCTCTTTCTAAGAACATCATTAGTATTTGTAACCTCCTTTCTTCACTAAAAAAGAATATATTGTCACTATCATCCCATTAATTACATCCATGGTAAGTTCCATGTTAAATGTTACAAAGAGAATCTAGGGAGAAAAAAAATCCAAACCAAAGCATCTCTATACCTGGAATGGCAAGATTTCGCAGAGAACTCAATAATGCATGTTGTAAATTGAAGTCAGAATCTGCATTGACACTGAATTTGATTAAAGCAACAAGCTTGGCAACTATGCCTTTATCAACCAGTTCCACACAGTAGGCATCTGGAAAGAGATAATTTTAACATCAATGTTCCTCCTCAATATATAATTATAGAGATTAGGTAAAAAATGGCGACAAACTTATGCATTTTTTTTTTTATGCCTTCATCAGCTATTCGTCTCAGAGCCTTCCTAGAAAGTATTTTCCTACATCAGAAAACCATAAAGCTCATCAGAACAGCGTTGGGAATTTATATCAGTATTGCACAGAAAACATGAAATATGGACGGAAGGAAAAAAAACCCCACAAAAAAAAAAACATTACGATTTAAGGGAGCAAAGTCGACTAATATACTAAAAACAGGAAATAATTGATTGAGAAATATAAGAAGAAGATGGAAATGGATAGAGCATACATTCAGGAAAATGGCCGAGAATATCACAATAACAGCCTAAAATTGGAATCCATCTGGAGAAAGAAAACGAGGCAGGCCAAAGTCAAACAGAGGAATGGACCTTCTGAAAGACATGGGAAAGACCAGTCTGAGTATGTCCTGGCAAGGGATAGAAAAGCTCTCAAAGGATCGAAGGGGATGGAGAAATTTTGACGGTGGGATAAGGACTAGAGAGAGACTAAAATGCTTTATGTTTCATTCTACATTCATTTCTTTTTGTTCTTACCTCTCCTTGCAAAGTTTCCAACGGCCAGAGCCCCTAGAGTTTTGAGGGAATCCTTGTCAGACTCCATCCAAGTGATGCACTGGTTCAACAGCTTGCCCTTCCCTGAGTCATACAGCTTCTCCATACTCACGTCTTGACACAAGATGGACAAACAATAAAGTTTATAACAGACATCACTATCACAATATACTGAAAAATTCAAAGGAATTTCTTTTTTTCAATGTGCAAAGAAAAAAACAAAAAACAAAAAAAACCCAACCATGAAAGCCAAAGACAAATTCAAACAGAATACAGAGACCATAATAATTACTGGAGAATATAAATCTATATTTCCTGAGGAATGCAATCTGTTCCCAAACGAAAAAGATTAAAATTCAAAATTGCCTGGCCAATGATATATTCCACCTAATTTTGAAGTCACCAGTCACACAACAGGTAAATTGATCATGAAACGACAATTAGCACAAAGTTGAAATATTGTAAAAATTAGGGCATGTAAAAGAATTGCAAAATCTGACGGTGCTTATAACATTGTTAACTAAAAGCCTATTATGTCCCTGACTTTCACTCATCTTGACCTTCACCTGCAAAGATAGTACTTCAATATCTAAGTCAAAAAAAATAATAATCCAATACATGTACTTTTTTCTTACACAACTTCCACAGTTTCTCTCAATTGCCAGAATCTTAGCAACCCTACAATGCACATCTGTAACATTATTGAATGATTATTATAATTACATCAGCAACAAAAAATAAAATTTTAACAAAAAAAAAAAAAACATTCTATGAACCCCTATGAACCTAACATGGAACTAAGATTGAAAATAACAAGCACTATTGTATAATACCGTTGACTTAAAATATCACAGCTTACCTCCAACAAGAATGGACACAAGGATATCACAGGCATTTTTGTTGAGTTCCGCCGAATACCCTTCAGCATCAATGATTGTCGCTAGTGACTCCCACAAGCCATTGTCAGCCATTTTTTCCTTTGCTGGTTCTGTGTATTTTAAAAGACAAAAAACATCTCTCAGTAACCCTCTTGTAAAATGTGTAAAGCCTCATTGAGTGGATAAGTACTATTAGGTGCACCAATAGCTCAGTGGACAGGGCACTCATCCACAAAGCCAAATGTAAGGGGTTTCGATCCCCAGCTGCGCAGGCTTGATTTAAAATCCGATTTTTAAGGTTTTTTTCTGCCTCCTTGTCCTGTGGTAGGCAGGGTAATTGAGTGCCTAGTCCCTACGAATACGGACAATAAACTAGGAGGTCCCATGCACCTTTGTCAATGTAAAAGAACCCTTGGTGATTAAAATTGAAAGGAGCAGGTCATATCGGCCGTCACCCTGGCAAAATTCTACCCTACCAAAATGTTATTTCGGTATCATGCACTCCTACAACCTGTTATACCCCAGACTTATGGACTAGTTCATTGCTCTGAATTCAAGTAGAAGAGGCAAAGATCAGAGGGGAGAGGAGTGTGGTTGGGCACCCAAAAACCCCTTTAAATACTAGCCCAGGCATGGCAATGAAATTGCTACAAGATCGTCAACTACGACGCAAAAGGGCTCCAAGTACTATACAACAGCAGTCCTTCCCCCCCCCCCTTAATCATTTTAAACACCTGCCATGAAATAAGATGTCAGATGGCAATTACCTGATTCCACAATGCCACTCAGCAAGTCCAGCAAGCCTTCCCATAGATTTTCTCCACCTTTCTTGTCCAGCAACATTTTGAATGTGTCCAGAAGGCCTGTTTGACTGACTGCCGCCTTGCCAGAATCTGTCATTGCATTGAAAGCAAAAGGCGTATTAGGGAATGTGGCAAAAATAAAAAGAAGAAGAAACAACTTAAAAAAAAAAAACCAAAAAAAAAAAAACAACAAAAAAAAAGCACACAAAAAAAAAAAATACTTGGACTTGGACATAAAGGTTCAAAAGCAGAAACAAATTATTATGTCTTTGAAAATATCAGAAAATGAATGTATTCTTTCAGATGATAAAATCTCAATATTGTTGGGGTATTTAATGTATGTGTGTGGTTTCTCTCTTTATACCAGTGTATTACAAACCATTGTTATCCAAAAATAACATCTTCACACCTAACAATGACTTATTCAGTCAAAATAACACGTCAACTTCCATAACATATTCAAATCATACAATACATAACTCAATGCATTTAATATTAGAACTAACTTTCAAAAGAAACATATCATTTACTGATAAAATCAACAGTAGGAAAATTGACAACTCGTGCTGCCTCAGGATCTGTTATAGCCCAACAGATATGATCCCTACCTGATTCAGTAATACTGCCAATGGTAAGGAATGTCATGTTGGTGAGATCATCATCATCAATGTGGTTGACTATACATTCATTTAGAAGGTCCATTACTTTAGCTTCTATTGCTTTCTCCTGCAAAATTTCTGGAAAAGGATGAACAAGCAAAGTCAACATAATTTTTCACAGAAAGAGGCTTAAAAACAAAACAGCTAAAATTGGCAAAGTTACCTGATTAAAAAAAAAAAAAGTAGAGGAGAGCTTTGTTTTTAGAAGTCCACTAGTGCCCAAAGTGCTTTACAAGGGGCCCCTCATCAACAGCAACACATAACATGAAAATGAGACAAGCCGCCTGTTAGGAGATAGTACAAGTTTTTGGACAGGGACAACACTGTTAACGGCCAGGTACTCATTATACACCTGAGTGGGGTGAGAAAATGTGTGTAAACAGCCTTTTCCTAGGAGCCAATTTGCACTGCCCTTGGCAGGATTCGAACCCAGGACCTCATGGTCGCTAAACAGATTGTCTACACTAAACAGGGCCACACATTAAACATTGACGCCTAAAATAAAAATACAAAATACAAAAAAAAGAATGTATGACCTCCCATCAACTTAAAAAATCAACAAATTATAGTTTGGAAAATACATGCATTTTATTTGCAACACAAATGAAGTTTAGATTCAGCGTAGTCACAGATTCCAATAAAACCTGGATTCAGCTTAGTCACAAACAGTTACAAATTAGCTTGGATTCAACCTTATCTCAAACAATTTCAAATGAAGCCTGATTTCAACCTCGTCTCAGTTTCAAATGAGTCTGGATTCAGCCTTGTCAAAAAATTTCAAATGAAACTTGAATTCAACCTTGTTTCGAACACACATTCAAATGGAGCCGGATTCAACTTGATGTCAAACAATTTCAAGCGAGGCTTGGATTAAACCTTAAAGGTAGAAAGAGGGGGAGAGAGAGAGAGAGAGAGAGAGAGAGAGAGAGAGAGAGAGAGAG
>JBCHJU010218676.1:0-15562 GCA_039654505.1 Plocamopherus imperialis
AAGAAGAACAAGAAGAAGAACAAGAAGAAGAACAAGAAGAAGAACAAGAAGAAGAACAAGAACAAGAACAAGAACAAAAACAAGAACAAAAACAAGAACAAGAACAAGAAGAAGAAGAAGAAGGAGGAGGAGGAGGAGGAGGAGGAGGAGGTTTAGGAGGAGGAGGAGGAGGAGGAGAAGAAACTATGTCCTGTAGACAACATGACCAGGTAACTATGCCCTTTAAACAGACATGACCAGGTAACTAGGGTCTATAGACATACATAACCAGGTAACTATGGCCTATAGGCAGACATAAACAGGTAACGATGACCTATAGACAGACATGACCAGGTAACTATGGCCTCTTGACAGACATGACCAGGTAACTAAGGCCTATAGCAGATATGACCAGGTAGCTATGGCGTATAGACAGACATAACCAGGTAACTATGGCCCATAGACAGACATGGCCAGGTAACGATGGCCTATAGGCAGACATGACCAGGTAACGTTGGCCTATAGACAGACATGACCGGGTAATATACCCTATAGACAGAGATGACCAGGTAACTAGGGTCTATCATATAGGTGGACATAACCGGGTACATGTATCCCCACCACACAAGCATTGGCTGTCTCCCCTCTCTCATTCACAAATTTCAACTCAATAACCCCTTCCCCCTCTCTTTTTCTATCTCTTCCCTTCCCCCCCCCCCCTCTTCCCCGTTCTCTCTCACGGTCATCCCAGTGTCTCCTTTTCACTTTACCGTCCTCATTTCCTATCTAACTCTCGCCCACCTCCATCACCCCTACCTTTGTCCCTCTTTCTTACTCCTACATCCACCCCTCGCCATTTCGCATCCCCTCCTCCTTCTTTCCCTGCCCCCGCGCCCTTTTCGGTCACCCCCCCCCTCTTTTCACCGGTGACCAACAGATGACTCAGCCTTGGTCATCACGGCCGCCCCTCCCTTTGTCGACGTGGTTCAATCACAGCACGTGCAAGCAGTGCCTCTAGTTGTTACAACTGGTCTGTTTGGCAGTCTGTCATTGTCATGCTCAGTCTCTCTGTCTTCTCAGGCCTTTTCGTTTGAGGTTGTTTAGGCCGAGGTTTCAATGCAATACAACCTTTGGGTAACAGCTGTGCTTGCAACGATTTTCACCCACGTCACACACACACTCCTCTACACACATACGCACACACACACATCCAGACACCCTCATGTACACACACTCACTCATCACATAAGCATCTACAAGTTATACTCACCCACACTGATCTATACACATCCCCATCCACATCTATACACACCATTATTCATAGACATATAATGTATAAAATAGAGTCAAACACACACAAACATTCACACAGATTCACACTCACCCCTTGCCCTAAGCCCGGCCCACACACAAGCACGCACCTTACTTTTTGAGCGCGAGGTTATTTTCAACGCTCTGACCTTAATGCCCATTGGGGTAGAGCGCTTTACCAAAGCTATTCATTAATTTATTATTATTTAACATTATTTTTAGACTACTACCACAGGCCGATATATCGGAGTGAGCAGGGTATAAACGATGCGTGGCATGGCAGTCTAGTGGTAGGGCACCCTGTGTGAAGACCCAGGGGGGTCCCAGGTTCGAATCCCGGGGATGGGTGCCATCTTGAGATTTTGGAGAAAAAAAAAAAAGGCTTTTTATTTTTACACACATTTGCTCAGCTCACTCGGGTGTAAAAAGAGTACCCGACTATAATTATAGGCAGTGGAAGACCCGGTCAGTAAGCAAGAATGATACGCCTGGGAAATGGTACAATGAAATAGATCTGACCCATTAGATCGAGACAATTTCAATGAGCCCCATAGAGAATAATTACAAACACAGAAAGAAGAATTTTTGATAGAAAAAAGAGAGCGAAAAATTTGGATACACTGAGACTTGAACCCGCGACAGTGGCACCGAATCGCCTCACCCAAGAATAGAAGAGCATTTTGTCACTTCAAGAAAATCTACAGCCATTTGAAATCACCTCCTTTCGACCCTTCTTTACTTGGACACTTCCGTTCCGAAATCAATTTCCTGGATTATCCGATTTTACGAACTATCATAACACTGTCAAAGGACAAGATGGCATGGAAAAGAAAACCTGAGAGGGAAGGATACAAGGAACATATGTCTGAGGAAGACGGAGAAGGAGGTGGAGTCAAGACATCATTAAAGGTGACATTAAAAGTCATAATATTTTGACCTTTTCTTGTTTACCCACTTTCTTCTGATTGACCTTGCTGAGTTCCGGATTGTGGAGACAAAGCCTCTTTGTGTTATAGGTATTCATCCCTAAAAAAGGTTTCCGTATCATTTAGGTCAAACTTCATCATAGACAGATATAAGAGACAATCGGCTCCAAGCTGGTTTGTGCAGATTATCGCAGGACCAGGATGACCAAGTTCATTACTATTGAAGCACAGCTGTATAATATTTTTGCTAAAAGAAAAATAAATAGCAGCCCTACTGGTTCAAAGTTGAATTTTGTATGACATAACAAACATTTGATAGAGGGATATGACCTGCAGAAATAATTGATGTCAAATATTTGTATTGAAGTGTGAAAAGTTGCATGAGAAATATTGCTGATTACCCTATTGCTAAAATCATCTTACTTTCCATTTTCAAAGGTCATGAACTGGAAACTGGAACAAATTGGAATGAATCCGTCAACAGAAGCATACCTTTGCCTCCATCGATTTGGATCTGTAAGTAAAATTATTTTTTTGATGCATGCTCAGCTCTCTCAGCTCAAAATACATTGAGTTTTAAATCCGATTTGTTTTGCTTTATTTGCAGAAAAGAAATTCAATCTGTTTGCTCAACATTTGTCAGTCGCCTCCTTTTTTTCATTTGAGGTTTCTTTCGTTTTGGTTTGTTTTCTTATTTTTTAGTCTTTTTTGTTTTGTTCTTATTTTGGGTGTTTAAGTATTTTATTTGATTATTAATTTCTACCATTTTTGTATTTTGAAAGTTTAAATTTCTCTGATGCAATTATTATATTTTAGTTGTGCCATGGACCAAGAGATCTTTGGTTTGAAACCACCGAGTGACACATGTGGGTTTTTTTTTTCTTTAAGCAAGAAAATTTACTCATATTGCTTCACTCAAGAGGTGAAATTTGGTACAACTTTGGCTGGGAAAATATTCTGCAATAGACTAGCATCCTATTCAGAAAGTGATAGATCTAATCTGTCACTTTGCACTTCTTGCTGTGGAAACCAGGATAAGCTCCAGCTCTCTGAGTTGAAAGACTTGAAAGGACTAGGCCAATGTGAAATATATGTGTTGACAAAAATAATCAGCTAACTGAGTTTGTCAGCTATTCTGAAGAGTAAGAGTAAGATTAAGACACTCTTATAGTGCTCTTCAACTAATATGGTGACTCAGTCTCCTCGATGTCCTGATAAATTGTGCAGATTCTGCATAATCTCCATATTGATCCCTTCCCCATTTGCATGTCATTCTTTCATTTTATTTGTGATGCCCCCCCCCCCTTCTTCCTCCTTATTTGTCTCCTCTGATCCCCCCCCCCCCTTCCCCCTGACAACTTTTTAAAGAATAAAATTCCCTTAATTCCCTTTTTTTTCTTTGGATTGAGTTAAATCTTTCCTTTTGTGTGTGTGTGTGTGTGTGAGTTTGTGCTTCCATTTCCTTTTTATTTTTTAGTTTCATACCACACATCAACCTAAATTTTATTCTGTTTTCTTGTTTTTCAAACAATGAACAAAAATGCATTTTGGCTATTATGTTGCACGTAAACTGTTTCATGTCTCTTGTGATAGACATCTACATTTCATTTCAGGCTTATTAATCACTTGATGTGATGTGTGGATGTGCATATTAGGCTGCTTCATGCTTATTAATGTTAAAAGGAAAATTGTGTTGTAAAAATGCTCTTTACTTTTCAAAGTTGTTGTCAGTTTGCATAAACAAACCCCACAAAATGGAGCTTTGCTATATTTGTTTAACGATTAGCTGTCTGTCTACCAAAGAAGGAAAAAGATATTTATTTCTTTACTGTGCACAATTTATGAAATAACATTCACTCTTTGAATGTTTATTTCTCCTTTAAAAGATTTCATGTTTCTATTCTTTGGCTTGTTTGCATTCAGGCATCTTCTGAGGTAATGTATGGTTGTAAGGCACACCAGTGTGTTCCTTGTGACTTGCCATTTTACGGCACTTTCTTATTTGATTTAACTTCAGTACCACACTGTTTTTACCCCATCTTTAATTTAACTTACAGCTTTCCTTAGAAACTCAATAATGGGATTCTGCTTCGATCCATATTCAACGCTTTGCAGATTTATTACCAATATCTTATTGCTTTTAGGGGGATACCTGCCTCATCTATCAATAAAATGTGCATTGATGGTGATGGAAATATATATTATTTGTGAAATGTGATCTGTTTTATTGTAAAAAGATAATTTATTATTTTAAAGTGAAGAAATATAATTTGTTGTAATCAGTACTAGTAACAGATCTAAGTAAAATCCTCATTTCGAAAGAAGCTTCTAGTTTTAGTTTTTTATTTGTAGCTAGAATTTTATAAATGTATATATAAATTTATACATTTATAAATGAATATTGAACACTTGACTTCACTGATAAATTTTGTGAAAATGAGAAAATATACTTTATATCATGCACTGCACCTGCTTAGCCAAAATTTGAATACCAATGGTGGAACAAAAGCCTAGATTGGATTGATGCTATTTCTAGGTGCTTTTTAGTACTGGTACACTAACCAAATAGTTTGGGTTTTTGATGTTGAGAGTGAGTTAAAAATAAATTTATCCTGACATCCTGCTGGAAAAATCATGACAAATTTCCGATATATCAAATACATCTCTTGTTGTTACTGTAAAACATGCATTGAAATTTTCACAATATTCATTGTCTTTCTATTATGTTATCTTTCGTTGGGACCATGATTTACCAAGGGTGCATCAATGTTATGGAAACATGTAGAATAAAAGGATTCATCTATATACAAGTATATAATATTATGTTTTAAAGTCTTATCAGTTATGTGTTTTAATGGGCTTGTTTATTCCATTTGAATAATCGAGTATCATCATAAAACAAGTTATTGCTTATGGTAAAAGACTATAATTCATGCATGTCGCTATGATATAGTTATAAATACGAGACATATGTATAGTTCAATAAATCCATTCATCAAGAATTTGTCATCAGAATTTCAGATTTGTGTAGTTTTGTTGAGAAATACACTCATGCTTTTTGCAATCTTCAGTGATTTTGATGCACAGAATAAAAACCCTACTGTACTTGGATTTTTTAAATTGATTTTACTACCAATGATGAGGAATTAAAGTTGCCCTTAAAATACAATAAGGAACAATCTTTCAAATTTTGATAAAAAGGTGTGCGAGAAACATCATTTAGATATGTCGGTTCTGTCAACATCCCTCTTTTAAAACACTTGTAGATTCCTCTTCTTTGGGTTTAATAGTATGGCATCACATGTAAAAGCATTTTTAAATTTATTTTTTTTTTAGCTAAAAGATATTAAAGACCCCTAAAACATGATTACAAGAGTTTCAGATTTTTTGCTAGACTTTGTAGCAATTTATTTCCAGTTGATATATGTCATTATCATTTACCAGTATATAAGAATAAATAATAAAAATAAATTAATTTTAGACTTAGGTACGAGTGGTCCAATAGGTTTTCGGACAAATTGCCCACATATGTTTAACAATACTTAAATAAAAAGCAACTACAGGTACATCTAATATTTTTTAACAAATCACTATCTAAACTGAGACTTTTTATTTCAACAGTTTACCCTATGTAATCACACTGTATCATGCTTCTTTCATCTGAAGCTGTGTTTCCATGAATATGCCAGTTACATTATAACTGTCAGAAAGATAAGGGGAAAGAAATTTATGTAACTTGTTATTAGCAACACTCAAGAACTTTTGTCAAGAGTATGCTAAGAGTATTTAATACAAATAGTTTCAAGTGTGTAGGGAAAATGACATGTGACGAAAGGGCCATGACTGAAAAAAACCCACCAAAAAACAAACCCCAAACACAACAAACAAAACACTGATCTGCTTCCACCATTTCATTAAAGTGGATTTTATGTGCTAAGCAGTAACTCTTTAGAATATCACAGCGCACAGAGACTTGCAAATGGTGGGACGGAACACCTTCTACTTTGGGAGAAATATGTTACGAGTAATTGTAGCACAGTTGGCTTTCATGGAAACACTGCTGAAATCTTTGTATTCATTATATTGTGGGCCCTAAATTGATATGAATTCTTTATTTATGTACTTTCTTGTCAAGCTTTTAACAAATGTAAATATTTTAATAGGCAGAAATGTTAAAACATATTGCAGATAAAATTTACTTTAGATGTCCTTATTTTATATATTTTTTATAAAATATTTTTCACTCACCATGTAGTAAATTTAGGTGAATAATGTGATGAAGGAAGGATAAAAAAAAAAGATTGAACGATTATTTGGAAATAAATTTCTAAATGAATAGGATACATAGAAATCGAATGACTATTTGGAATAAATTTCTAAATGAATAGGATGCATAGAAATAAAAGTTTGATTGTATTATCTTAACTCGAGCAATATTAGCATTTGTATCACTCATATAATATAGTGATAGTGAAGTATTCCACCTTAAGCTGGTTTAAATGGAGTTAAAAAGAAGAGAAAAAATTGGACAATTTTCAACTTTCGATTTATTAAAGACAAATAATGTCATAGACCTCATTTGTAACTTAAAATGTTACAAATGAGGGAAAACCTGGATTTATAAAAGGCTTCTGAGAAAAGTTACCAAATATGGTTGTAAATAATTCTCATTCTCCTACCCCATTGACATTGCCAGGCTCAGCAAGGCATATTTACTATATACTATATGCCCCTACTTTTCTTATGGAGTAGAACGGTAGTTGGCAAAGACTGCTTATTAATGTGCCTTGATCGCTTACAAATTCTTTTTTAGACCATAGCTCCTTGTGGAGACTGAAAATATACTCCGATAGTAAACCCTATCAACCTCATTGCAGCTATGGTCTTTTCTAAAGGCAATCTTTACATTTCAACCTTAGCTGATGTACAATAAACAATACATGAAATTATTTTCTTGTTGCCTTTGTGAAAAAGAAAAAAAAAAAAGAAAAGAACATATCATTTATAAAAAAAACAAAATACGAGACCTTAAGGATTAAAAGAACTTTCTCTTCTTCCTCTTCTTTACCCCATGATATCTCTTTTAAAAATATAATTTTTCTTCATAACAATTCCAATCAGTATGTTTTACCTTATTAATGTTTTAATTCTTCTTTTATTGTCTAGTGTCATTCTATTGATATCACAATTTTCTGATTCATTGAAACTTGTTGGAACTCATAATATAGATTTCCATATTAGATCCTTCATTTTATCTAATATAACTGACTAATAATCTCTGTTGGAATTTTCCTACAAAGCATATAATTTGATTGTCATACCCAACAAGTCTTGGATCTTTTTCATTTAAAACAATTGAAAAATTAAATCAGTAAAGCAATTTCATTTCTTTCTTGACTTGAAATGTACCTATCTTAATACATACATCTCTTACAATTAAGTAATAGAGAGACATGTCATTGTTAACTTGACTGTAACTTGAATTTTGATATTCACATTCACGGCGGATGTGTAAATAAAGCTACAAAGCTCATTGGCGTTATATTTCGTAGTTTTGATTTTATAAATGTGTGTTCATGACATTATGTAAATCTCCCATTCAGCCTGTATTGGAGAACTGTAACTGTATTTGATAAACAGCAATTTGAGCCTATCTGCGAATGGGTTTGTTTTTGTTGTTGGCTTATTGAGAAAAGAACAAGATTATATAATAATTTGTCTGGTACCAAACAAATTCTTTTTGAATAAACTCCAGTTCATGAGAATTTCATTAAGTTTGTTCGAAAATTAAAAATTTAAAAAGGATTTTTAAACCTACCTACACCTCAAGAGTAGTGTTTGGATTTAGAAAGAAATAGAAACAAACACTCGCCCAATGACATTTTTTTTTAATCCATTTCTTATTTTCAATTTCAATTGTAGAAAATACCTTTTGTTGAAAAGCAAAATGTCTTTCCCTTTTCCTGTATGCATGATAAAAAAAATTCTTTTTTTTTAATCTTACATTTTTGTGTTGTGGGCTTATTGTCTGTATCCTTTCAATGAAAGATTTGATGTATGGTTGTTTCCATACTGATACCATGCAAATCTTAATCTGTCAATAACTGCTCCCCACACCAAAAAACAAAACAAAAAACAAAACAAAAACAACACACTCAAAAAAACTAAAACCAAAAGCAAAACACAACAACAACAACCAGAAAAAAAACAAAACAAAAACAACAAAAAAGTTTCATGCCATTCCTAAAAGTTCATAATGGTAAACAATGCTGTCAAATTGAGCCTCATTTTTACATCATTTATTCTTTTTTTTTTGTCTGTTTTTTTTTCTTTTACTATTTTACATGATTCTGTAATATAAGAAGCTATGTCAATTAATTATGTTTCTATTATTGTTTCAGTTTGAAAAAGCAGAAAACAAAGAGCAGCTTCACCATGTCATTGAACAGTTTCAGCAATCATTGAGGTCCAAAATCAATGCCAAGAATCTCAAGCGTTTTGTCCAAGCATTCATGAAGTATGTTATAAAATACATTTTTTGTTCATTGCCTCTCTTGCTATCTCTTAAGCAGTAAGGTAGAAGCTAGACCAAACGTTTGTATATATATCTTGTCAATTCAGTTCCTACCAAAAAAGATTTCGTTTTCAGTTTCATACACCCTGAAAACCTCTTCTACCTCATACTTATTGACCAGTTCATTATTTTGAATTCAGGAAGAGGGGAGAGTAACGAGGCTGGGCATCCATACTCCTCTTACAATGCTTGCACAGGCATAGCAATAACACTGCCACTAGATCTTCGACTCTGACATAACAGTCATACGCACTGCTGATGTTTTTGTAGCATGCTCAATTTCTGCCTAGCTTTACTTTCCTTAGATAGAGACTGTAACGATCATGGTGCCTTGTAGGGGGTGGTGACAGGAAATATAATGCATGTTACAAATGGTTGGATGGAACACCTTCTACTTTGGGAGAAATATGTTACATTTAATTGTAGCATAGTTAGCTTTCATGGAAACACTGCTGAAATCTTTGTATTCATTATATTGTGGGTCCTAAATTGACATGAATCCTTTATTTATGTACTCTCTTGTCGAGCTTTTAACAAATGTAAATATTTTAATAAGCAGAAATGTTTAAATATATTGCAGATAACCTTTACTTTACCTGTCCTTAGTCAAAGCTTTTTGTCAAAGCTAAAATGTTGTTTTGAAAGTAATGAAAGTAAAGGCATTAGGTAATTAACATCACATCATTTGTGATGCATCAAATCATTTGTTACATTTATTATAAGGAAACTCCAGCTTGACAAAAACTAAGACTGAGACTTATTATGAGGAAGAAGGGCTCATAATATCAAGGGCAACAAGAGTTATTGATAATTCATACCAGCTTGTTCAAAAGTTGTTCGAGGAGGTGTACAACATAAAGTTTATATTATTTAGAGAAAGTGTGCTATGTAGATTGTTAACGTATGAAAAATCGCAATAAACTGAAGAAAGTTTGAAAATTAATAGCAATGTAAAGACGCAACCCTGTCTTCCTTTCTTTTTCTTTTCAGGAGGTCCAATATTGCTGACAATGTCAACAAGATAAGGTTTGCTTGCATGAAGATAGTTGTTTCATTATAACGTTCTGTCATGTTTCTGTACAAGTGACTGAATTTTAATTTTTTTCCCTATTATTTTTCATATATAGAAAAAATTGCCCTATTTCAGTTCAGGTATTGTTGTTAATGCTGTTAACCTTTTAAAAGTGGTGACAAACTGCTGTGAATTAAATGAAACTATTTACATTTATTGTGGTTATAAAGGAAAATGGAGGAAAATGCTCAAGCAATTAAATGAGGTAAACATTTACATTTAGCAATGATCCTAAGTAGTATGCTGTTGTTCCCACAATTCAATATTTAGTTGAATTTATTGCTATCATCTTCAAATTCATGTTTACATGAGACTTGCTTGTGTTTTGGTGTAGTTTCCTGCTAATTTTAAGTACTTCAGAACATATTTAAGAAAAATAGAAAGAAAAAATAAGAAATAAGGGAAAAAAAGTCAAACTCATAAGGGCATACCATTAAATCATGCAATGCAATATTGTTCTAGCTGGTCGGTAAAAAAGCGATCTCATTGGCTATGAGTAGGCTTTAGTAGGACATCTCATTGGTCGGGAAATAAGCATTTTCATTGGCTTGGAGTACGAAATACTGGTGGTTGGAAATGAGATTGTCTGTTTGGCTAGATTTTTTTTGTATCAAGCATTGCTGTCAACTGCCGATTATCGCTAGATCAATGTCACTAACCAGAGGTTTCACTGACATTTATGTCCCTATTTTGAGGTTTTTATTACTAGTAATAAATAGCAAAAAATTCGGGAATAGAGATCAATCTCGTTATCCGGGGGGTTGTCGTTATTTGGAGGTGTCGATATCCAGAGATTCCACTGTTCTTCTTTTTACACTTGAGTTGGTTGATAAAATAATCAACTTTTAATCCGAGCAGTTTCATAATCTGTTGAGGTTTACATTCTCTTTGGTTTCACAGATGCCGAGTCCTTATGGTCACTGGAAGCAAGGCTTCTTTCAACCGCACTGTGCACAACTTGTTCACACGCATGAGGGAAAAATTGGATAAGAAAGACTGTGAGAGTTTGGTAGTGGATGGTGTTGCAAATGTCTTGGAAGAAAGGGTAATTATTGATTTCAATACAGTTTCTTTACTCTAGTTCACACGTTTTGAAAAGAAAAAAAAGATTGTCTTGGCTCAAGATGATCAGCTTGTTGTATACCAGTATATTTCTTGATGAACATCTTAACTCCTAAGTTATTGGGAATTCTTAAAATATTCATTACCTTTACAGACCAAATTCTCATAAATTTGAATAAAAATGTTTTGCTCTGAAGTAATTTTCAGAACAGTAGGCACTGTAACCACAGACTTATCTTATAACCTTTGAAGTAGAATGGTACTTATCTATATTGAACATGTGTTTTGCTCATAGGCCTAGAGCATTATGTGATATTGCTCCATCTAATTGCTGGTAAAGGCGAAATATGTTTATTTGACTTTTTGTAGAAACACCTGCATGAGTTTTTTAAATATGCTTCTAACTTTAAGTGCAGTTTTCTCATTGAAATACTGCTTCGGGAAAGCAGACTATGCTTTTGGAAGGATGACCAAAATCATGACAGCAAAGAGCATCAGTCTGGAAACAAACTGAACCTTTACCATGCTGCTGTGTAACATTCATACTTTTGTACAGAAGTGTGACCTGGTAGCAGAGAGCAAGAGACCGAATGCATTTCATTGCCATTACTTTGAGAGTGATACTTGGAGTATAATATAAATACAGTCCATGCCGACTTTAAGCATGGTCATGGGGAGGAATCATAAGTGTGGTTTATGCAAAAGCATGCTTAAGTACGAAGTAGACAAAAATCCAGAGATTTTCATGGAGTAAATTTTGTGAGTTGGTTCCCTTTGTTGGTTAGTAGAGATTTCGCAAAACTACGCAAATTTGCTGCATTGTTTATGCAGTCGACGCCGGTTAAGTGCACGTTGCACGAGTGAACGCTTTCCTATTCTGACCGAATTTTCGCTGTGTAATAAAACCCTTTCATTAAGTGCAGGACAAGGCAAGGAAAAAATAAATGAATATAAAATAAAATAAAGTGGC
This sequence comes from Plocamopherus imperialis, assembly GCA_039654505.1. Lineage (NCBI taxonomy): Eukaryota > Metazoa > Mollusca > Gastropoda > Nudibranchia > Polyceridae > Plocamopherus > Plocamopherus imperialis. Next base: position 11,895 of record JBCHJU010218676.1, read on the forward strand.
AGGTGAGATACACCAAGGATGACTGAGATGGTCCAAGCACATGAGGGGTATGAAAGGCTAAAGAATGCGAAAAGATACCATGAAATGGTTACCATCTGGGAAAAGGAATAGGAGTGTCCAAACTGTCATGGAAAGAAATTATGTGTATAGAGATTTGAAAGAAACGCTTTGCTGCAGAAAGAAGCCAAGAAGAAACCCCAAGACTGAGGACACCGGAGGAGGTCTGTGACAGGCTGATGTTCTCAAGGCATAGGGAGGACTTAGGTCTCAAGTTTTTCACACTGTGCCCTCTCTTCTCAATAAACTTCATAATGCTATTCCTTAGCTCTTAGAACAGATAATTGTATGAAACAGTGAGCAAAATACTCAGAAAGATGCACTGCATTAGGATTTTTAAAATTTGCCAAAATGACTGATTTTCTTATGCTGCCATGTATATGTTAATGAAAGAGAAACATGAGTCTACACATGCTAATACAAGAAGCAAAGAAAAAGGGAGAGCGACATTTTTTTTATTGAATAATCGTTTGTTTTCATTCCAGCCTGAAAGGTTCGCAGAAAGCTTGCTGTACTTCCTCCAGGGAATGGGTTTAGGTAGGTGTGAATTATTGTTAAAAAATAACATCTTGTTTCCTTTTTCTTAATTTATAAACTTTCACTACATCTTATATAATTTATCAATATTTGTCAATAGCCATTGGGCCTTCCAAAATGACAACTTGTCTAAGGACCACTTTACGTCAACCTTCTTGATGTGTCCTATATTTTACCTCTGTTCAAGATGACCACATGCGATTGCGACTACTTATTTTCATCGACAAAATATACACACAGCATGTCCAAGATAACCACATCCTCTCTTAGAACAATTTAAGTTTATTGGCCCACATATTTCATCATTTTGTTTTGATCAAAGCTCTGCCCACATTCTAGTTTCGTGCAGTAATTATTGTATCCCTTTTTTCAATATTAATTGTACTGTGCTAATACAGCTCTGGTCATCCCCTGACCAGGTGTCAATATAAGATTTATTAACTGATTGCGTCCAGAGTTTTTTCAATGGCTTGTCAAAGTTATTTTTCCTGGTGACATTTTCAGCGGGTTGGGTTCTTCAAAATGTACCTGCGAGCCATACTACAACCCCAACTATATTGTGTCATATGCCGTACTATTCAGAAGTGTTAGGAGAATGTGAATGTAATGAATTTGTATGGCTAGGGTTTGATATAATTCCATTTAGTAGACACATATAGAACAAGACGTTGAAAAAAATGAGGAAGAAAACCATTAGGGAAATGTCAATGTACGGCACAATAAACAACAAAATATCAACTCCACAATAGGAGAACCAACAGAATATTAGACAGACATCACTTTAGCACAAATAGATATGTAAAATCAATACATTGAGGCATAGCCAAGCTTGTTCAGCAGTATGTCGCCTCAACCTAGATGATGTAAACGTTGCCTGGGAATATGGTCCGCAACAAAAATAGCTTTTTTAAAAACAATAAACGGGAAGACGATGGATATTTTAGGTCAGAGGTGATGAGAAATGCTATTGCTTCTGATTCGTGACGTTTCAGACAATGAAAAACTCATAACATTATTAATAAAAGGACACACTTTCGAAAGTGCCTCTGGTAGCGGCACAATGGACGCACGGAAATAAACAGGTGCCACTGACAGTGGCGGAATGGATGCAATCAGTTAACATAACATTGTGGTAAACACTATTTTTAATGTTCATCACTGGAAAGCACCCGCTAGGTGTAGAAACAAAAGTAAACTAAACAAAAGTGCCTGTCACGTTTTTCATGAGATCTCAGTGTAATCTCATTTCCGAGACTTTTAGCTTGACTTTCGTTTTTATTGCATGAGAATCAGCCCAGTGCATCCTGAGCTATCAGTGTTTAGATTTAGTAACAATTTTTATGGGAAATCTATGAATTTGTATGGCATGGAAAACACGTCAAATGAGGAGTTTGGCTCGGATATTGGTCTAAATGATAAAGACAATGAATTTGGAAGATCTAGTTGTGAAAACAGTGACAATTAAAGCAATATGGATAGTTCTGACACTGACTGTATCAGTCATAAACGAGCCTGTCAGAACAATAAAAAAAAATGAAGGAGAGTGAAAATATTACTCACTTGAATTTTTTTCTCTATTAATGTATAACACAGTTCATTTGAAAGTTCAATTATTTTATCCTTTTTTGAGACCAAAATCAATATGATTGATCAATGTCAAATATTTTAAATTAATTTTTAAAAATTGACTTACTTGACTTAATTGCTTTTCGCGTCTTGTTCATCGGAATTGGACGCCTCAGCAATTTCGATTATCTTCCTTGTCAATCTTCTCCACTCTGTGCGGTTTTGAGCGATGGGTCTTAGGTTTTCAAGGTCCTCTAATGATTTGTGCTTTAGGGTGGGATCAATCTGAGAGATTTCTTTGTTTAGATCAGTTGCAATGGTTGTTATTGGTCTTCCTCTGTAAATAAAAAATTAAATTTTTAAAATTATGGGTTATAATTTGTTCAGATTTGTTTCCCTTTGCCTAGGATCTAGGACTAAACTTCCTCTCAGGCTGCGTTGGGTATTATGGGTTAATGATCTGAAAATCTCCTCTCCAAGATGACCAACTGTCTAAGACGACCACTTTTACTTATGATTTTCAGTGGTCGTTTTTGGCAGGTTTGACTGCACAAACTTTTTTACTTATTTTTGCTTTAGTTTGAAAGAAATTTAAATCAGTGATTTTTGGAGGACAGAATCAAACAGTTCTTATTGGCTTAAATTAGTTTAAAGAAAATGCAAAATTGGGTTGATTCTTTATTTCTTAGCTGTTGTTTTTTTTCTTTCACCTTTCCATAAAGCTTGGCCTTAAGCTTTGATATCCTTTTTTAAAGTGTCATCCCTACTATCTTTCCTGATCTCGTGTAGTGTCGATGTTTTTCAATATCTTAAAACATGCAGAGCCTCTTCAATCAATCAGTCTGCTATGGAAATTTATGTATTGAACCTGCTTTTTTGTTTTTTGCTGTTTTTTAAATTTTAAATTAAGAAAAAAAAAAGAGTGCCGGATGAGTTTCATCATTTATGTTGGAAATTCTTTTATAATACATTGATCTATGCATATTCTTGAAAAACAAAAATTGAAATTTTCATTTTTGATTTCAGTGGGTGGTGTCCCTATGCCAAGAGTTCAGAGGTCATCATCTATTGACAGCACAGGTACACCTCCAGGTCGAACCAGATCAATGTCGATGGAAGAAGCTGACATGCCTCGTGGCATTTATTGCACGAGCCCGACTAAGTATGGCTCACCCACTAAGACAGGAGCTGAGGGTCTTTCAACTAGTCCAGCCAAGAGCTAAGCAGCCAACTTAATTTAGGGGTGAAGCTGAGTCATATTTCGATTGGGCTTTTCTGTTTTTTTTTCTGTTTGTACATCAGCATAAAGATTTAGAATTCATTTAATCTAGATATGTGTGACTTAAACATGAACTTTCTTTCATGGCGGGAGATATGTTTGACTTTGTATTGCACAAAGATAGGCACAAGGGAAGAGAATTCTTATTTTATATATGTGTACCAGGGGGGGGGGGGGGGGGGGGGGGGGGGGGGGGGGGGGGGGGGGGGGGGGGGGGGGGGGGGGGGGG